>JAYMTN010000127.1:0-21535 GCA_036897425.1 Erodium trifolium
GCACTGGTATAATCCCAGAAGATATCAGGCACAAGAACATCTTCCTTGTCAGCATACAACTTTTTAAATCGCCTTGCATTCTTCCCCTCCTGCACTCTGTCAATATTATCATTGAAATCTGAAAGAATCTCATACAATAACCAAAACTTGTAGTTTTACTATTTCATCGAGATTCAATATAGTTGGAAGTTAACGATAAAGAACCCCGAACCAACACTTGCTTGTCCAACTGGTCAAGCACTTGAACTTGAGTCTACGACACTATGGTTCAAGTCCTGGCAGCAGTATCTTTGCAGCGGTATCTTTGAAGCCTTATTTCTCTGCCATTTTGGTTGGGCCTCTCTCTCTCCAACATCGGTTGATCTCTCACCAACTCTTGTTGGATCAAGTGTCAAAAACAGACCTTCCTTCTATATAAGGGATGATCTTGAGCCCAAATCTTGATAAATTTAAATAATTGCAAATGAAAAAAATAATAAAACCATGAACAACAATCAGGACTTCATGCACATGCAATTCATATTGTGATACAAAATTATTGAGGAGGAAAATAACCTGCACGTAGTTGAGTTCTTGATACACTCTTCGTGCAAACTCATCCACAAGGGCAATAACATCAGTGGTTACTATGTCAACATACTTATTGATGAGGAACCCTAAACCTCTTATCAAGTAAAAGTCAAGTCCTATAGCTTCCTCAATGCCTGGACGCTGCACTTTAACGGCAACAATCTGCCCAGAATACCTCAGTTGAGCTTTGTAAACTTGGCCAAGACTGGCTGCTGCAATTGGAGATGCAGATATAGATGAGTAAATGGCATCGAGTGGTTGTCCCAACTCTTTCTCAATGCAAGCAAATGCTTCTTCATCTGGAAATGTTGGCAAAGCATCCTGCTCAACCACAAATATAATTGAAGCAAAGGTTGTCTTAGCATCTACACTGTACACAATGTATCCACTATGACATGCTTCTCCACACAACTCCAATTCAATTACTCTTCTTTAATCATACCCTTAGTTCAAAAAACAAACTTGCATCTCTGTTCTATTAAGATTTATGCACATGGGTTTTGAACTGGCAACAAACACAAACCCAAAATTCCAATCAAAGCTACTTGAAAATTGAAACCAATTTGTGCATCAAGGAAGTGATGATGACAGTACCTGAAGCTCAGAGAGCTCTTCCAGATACTCAGTTGGGCAGAGGTCAGGTCTGGTCGACAATCCTTGACCCAATTTTACAAAAGTTGGACCCAATCTGGTGAAAATGTTCCTCAGTTCAATTGCCCTTCTCCTCTTGTTCTGGTCAAGCACACCACTCCTCTGGTCCAAAAAGAGCTTCAAAGCAAATGAACCCAGAGCCACCACAATCTCCACAGCCCTCCTCGCCACCTAACCCAATTCAGAACCCATATTCAGACACTCAATCTAAACCAAACCCATATCGATTACAGCGAGATAATCTCAAACCTCACCTTAACTGGGCGAGACCCATATTTACCGGCGAGCAACTCGGGGCTATAGACCGTAGCATTGGCGGCGCGAGTCATGGCCTTAGCCTCGGCCTCCAGCATCTCAACAGCTCCATTTGGCACCGCCAGAGCTGTCACGCCGCCTGGTCTCGCCTCCACCAAAGCAGCTCGGACCGAGCTAGGCCTGACTCTGACCTTGACTCTGCACCGACCCTTTGGCCTCGGAACCGGAACGGCAAGACCGGACCATAGAGAGAGGCGGACAGCTGCTGGCGTTGACGACGGAGCTCCGATGAGACTCATGGGCTTCGCTTGGATCCGAGGCGAAACTGGAAGCTTCACTGCTGACCAATGAATGTGTATTTATTTTCCGGACAGAACGCCAAAGGCATGAGATGCAAGTTTGTTTTGGTGGTTGCAATTTGGGAATTTATATTTTGTAATATTATTTTCCTTTAATTTCTGGCTCCGGAATTATTGAATTATATTTAATTTGAGCCGTGTACGTTTCATGAATTATTTATATATTTTTATTTTTCGCGATATTTGTATACATACATAAAGCCATTGACATGGACCTATCTCGACCACATTATCTTTCTTTTCCTATGAAGATTTCGGACAAATTAGATCTCTAATCTTCTTCACTCGACCCGATACTAAAGAGAGGCCCAAGTAATAAGAATTGGACTCAGTTCTTTTGGGCCCTTCACTAAAGGTCTTCCAATAGAGGGATGGCCCATGGGCTCAACCAGTGACATAAAATATAGAAAAATAAAAAAATGTCACGGGATTTCATATCAGTACTCTCTCAGGCCAATCGCCACGTGTCGCTCAAAAGCTGGAACTTCTTGTTGCTTCTTCTCCTGCGAAACAACAGTAATAACCCAACTGCTGCGGAGAACTGCGCGAGTGTTCCCACGCTCCTCCATTTCACTGCACTTAGCCAAAACAATCAAACAGTAAACTGATAATAATTTTAATTTTTTTTATCAGTAATCATTGTAATTAAAAATTGAACCGCAGCACTACCAATGGAAGATTCGCTACTGGTGAGCAGCAGAGTACGTGGAGGAGCAGTTGAACTTATCCCTGAGCCCCATCGACACCGTGATCGTTGCAATATAAACAGTGCGGTTTCTTCTTCTTCTTCTTCGTTCTCGATTTCTTCTTCCAGGGTTTTGAATCGGCGATCGGCGGTGAGACTAAGGAGTTGGAGGTCGCCTGGTTCGGATAGCCTCCTTATAACTCAGTCGACCTCATTTCCTCTCTTCAGGTTCTTACTGATTCCTAATTTTGGATTGATTTACCAGACATGGAACAGAGTTTCGTGAATATATGTAGTTTGATTTGCGATTGTTGCATTCAGCAGCGATGTCTTCTGTTTTACTTGTTCAGTGAAATTTGTAACCAGAAAATGTCCACGTTGAGCTGATTTCCTCGGTGGATTGAAGATTAGTGATTAATTTGGTCAGATTTTGTGAATTAATTTGATGTGAACGTTAAATGCTGCTTTCAATTTGGATGATTGATCGATAGTACGTGTGAGAAGAAGTATGTAGAGATTTTGTTCTGTCTTTGATTCTGTGACTCTGAGATAAGTGAGTCTAGAGGTGTGGTAGTGGTTATAAAATATTTTAGCCAAGTACAGGAACTTTTGGTGTTGATTTGATCATCCAAGGAGTTACATGCTGGTTATTTATAATTTGAGTATAATTTTTGGGTATGTTGTTTGAATGCAGAAAAAGCTGAAAAGAAGATTAATAACTATGACGATTCATAATGTGAATATTGGCATTGCAGAAATAGAAGCTTTATCCAGAAGTTAACTGGAGAGAGGTTGATATCTAAAGTGGGGGATTCTTCCGGGAAAATGGAAACTACTGATGTCATCTGTGGGGATATGATTTTTCAGCCTATTTTGGAGGATGGCATTTTCCGGTTCGATTGTTCTGCAAACGAAAGAGATGCTGCAAATCCAAGTCTTTCATTTGTAAACAGCAAGGATAGAGACACACCAATCATGAATAAAAAGACTCCTATGTATACCCCTACTTTTGAGTGCCTGATGGGGCAAGAGATTGTCAAACTTGAGGTCAATAGTTTCATCTTATTTGGGCTCATTGCACATCATCTATTTCTTGCTAGCCAGCAACTTTGTAGCATATGTACTGTTTTATTTGATTTTTTCAATTACTATAATTTTCATTTTATGCAATTCCCAATACATTAATCAATATGTGGAATTTGCATCTGATTTAGCTTCCTGCTGGGACCTCCTTTTATGGAACTGGAGAAGTTAGTGGACAGCTTGAGCGGACAGGGAAGAGAGTAAGTAAGCTATAATGTTTATTTGCCTCCTAGGGAACTTGTTCCTTGTTCTCTAGAGTTTGAGAGCTTCCATTTTTTAGGTGTTTACATGGAACACAGATGCATGGGGTTATGGTCCTGGAACTACGTCCTTGTACCAGTCACATCCTTGGGTGCTGGCTGTTCTTCCTAATGGAGAAGCACTAGGGGTTCTTGCTGACACAACACTACGCTGTGAGGTGTTGTGATCTCTTGCTTTATGTTATATGTGGGAATTAGTCTTTAGAAAACATTTTGAAAGTTTTTTCTTGCCTATTTTAACAATGAAACATTTCTGTTCATAACCAGATTGATCTGAGGAAAGAATCAACAATTAAGTTCATTGCTCCATCTTCTTATCCTATAATTACATTTGGTCCATTTGCTTCACCTACAGCCGTTCTGATATCTTTATCTCATGCAATTGGTAAATTCCTACACCATCGTAACTATGTCCACTCATCTTCTTGATAATCTTTGTAAAATGTGCTTTAAGAATATTTTGTCTTAATGTATTGGCACATATCATTAGATTTTGAGTATCGAATTAGAAAAGGGACACTTTGTGTTATGATACAATGTTGTAGCATTTGTACTATCCATGAGAATTGCTTGGCAGAAAACAACAATACTTAATGAGGGTATCGTATATGTCATGATATATAGTACTTAATTGTTTGATTATATGATTATAAGAGTGCTTTATGCTGTAAAACTGATGATTTTCTCAATAGGTACTGTATTTATGCCCCCGAAGTGGTCTCTAGGCTATCAGCAGTGTCGTTGGAGCTATGATTCTGATAACAGAGTCCTCGAGGTTGGTACTCCATGGCTATCGAAGCATGATTCTACTCTCTCTCATGGTCAAGTACTATACCACATATGAGAGGCAATCAATTATGTGTATTTGATAAAGCTTTGGTAATTTGTTGTGGTTATTACAGTATTTCAGATTGAGTCCTAATTAATTCGACACTCATTGTTTTGTATAACTGAAAATAAAATCCTTTAAAATGTTGTTATAAATTTCCTCTACTGGTATCCCTTCCAACCCACCATCATGATTTATGAAAACTGTCATGTTTCTTATCACCCTACAGTGCACATGTCAACAAGATAGGACATTTGGCCAGGTTTATGGTTAACAAATTTCTGAAATTTTGATATATCCGACATAGGACAAGCACATTTATATAGGAGTCTAGGTAATGTAGGAAGTATGTGGAATGTGCTTGTGGGGGCGTTTTCTGCTTCTTTATTCATTGACTCACTTACATTGCCAGATTGCTAGAAAATTTCGGGAGAAGGATATACCATGTGATGTCATATGGATGGATATTGACTACATGGATGGCTTTCGCTGTTTCACTTTTGACAAGGCATGTTCTTCTCATGTTGATTTTTATGTTGTCACTAATGGTATTATAATTATGCAGCCAAGCTAGTTGGTTGAATATAGTCATGTTTATTTTGTGGCCCTTTAATTACTTTTGCTTTATCCAAAGGTTCTGTTTGTTCATTCCATTTTTACATATATTATATTCAGCCCCGTATAGGGATCACCATTTTGGCTATGAACTTGAATGCATTTCCATAGTGCTAGTTGTGAAACCCAGTGTTAGAATACAGCAATAGATTTACAGCTGCAGTATGGACCAAGCACTGAAGTTTGTGTACAACTAGATTGAATAAAATAAACTTGTTCATTGCCAGGAAAATGGCTCATTTGTGAGAAAGTTTGGGATTCTTAAACAAGCTTGGTTGGTAAAGTAGCTATAGAATTCTGCAGTTCAGTGTGACCATAATTACAGAAAAGGGTACATATATTAAGTGTTTCTCATTGTTTGCTTGGATCATAGTAGAATGGAAGACAACAGCTATTATGAATGCTTTCTAATTATGCTAGCTTGTAGAAGATTTAATATGACTAGTTGAGATGCCTATGAAAAAAATAAATTCCTAGGGTCAACATATTTTTCACTTTATGCATTCAGGTCTAAAAGATTTTGCACATGTAGTAAAGTAAGCCATTGTAGCTATTACTTTGTGGACCTCACCTCGTATAGGCATCCATATGATGAGCATGCATTTGTTGGCTAATACATTTCTTATTGATTTCTATCTTTAATATCCTCCAAGTATTAAGAATAACTTATAATGATGTTTTGAAAGACTGATAATGTATATCCTACCTGGGAAAACAACACTGAAACATGAACTATAACTTACTTTCAGGAGCGTTTCTCTGATCCAAAATCCTTGGTTAAAAATCTCCACCACAATGGTTTCAAAGCAATCTGGATGCTTGACCCAGGGATCAAACGCGAAGAAGGATATTTTATCTATGATAGTGGTTC
Organism: Erodium trifolium; assembly: GCA_036897425.1. NCBI lineage: Eukaryota > Viridiplantae > Streptophyta > Magnoliopsida > Geraniales > Geraniaceae > Erodium > Erodium trifolium. Next base: position 6,179 of record JAYMTN010000127.1, read on the forward strand.
TAAAAATGATGTCTGGATCCAGAAAGCTGATGGAACACCTTTTGTTGGTATAATTTAGTGCACATTGATATTTTACTTTATACCTGTTTGTTAAAGTGTTAAAATTTTCCTACCATTTCAGGGGAGGTGTGGCCTGGACCTTGCGTTTTTCCTGACTTCACTCAGTCAAAAGTTCGTTCTTGGTGGGCTGGATTGGTAAAAGATTTTGTTTCATATGGTGTTGATGGGATATGGAATGATATGAATGAACCAGCTGTCTTTAAGGTAATTTTTATAACTGGTCCCAGAGTTTATATTTATTTTAAAGAGTTTGTTCTCATTATTCTCTTTTTCAGAGTGTAACAAAAACAATGCCAGAGAGCAATATTCACAAGGGAGACATAGAAATTGGAGGTTGTCAGAACCACTCGTACTATCACAATGTACTGATCTTGAACCCTTGTTTGAATACTTTGCATGCTACATGCTTCAATGATGCCTTCTAGTTATCTGCTGTACACTACTTTAAATGATTTATTCTAATAGCTCCAGCAAAAAAAAGAAAGTAGCTCCATTATGGTTGTGTGCTGTTTTACACGCTAAAACACACATCATATTCTGATTTTTAAAGTTGATAATATTCTTTTCCATTTTAGGTGTATGGCATGCTGATGGCAAGATCAACACATGAAGGCATGAAATTAGCTAATGCAAATAAGCGTCCCTTTGTACTCACAAGAGCAGGATTTGTTGGTAGCCAAAGGTATGCTGCAACGTGGACAGGGGACAACCTTTCAAACTGGGAGCATCTGCATATGTCTCTCTCAATGGTACTTCAGTTGGTAAGAACATATGAGTCTCTACTGCTTTACTGACTTGATCATCATTACTTTCCTCTTTTTGCAAAAACCCTTTCTCCCATTTTATTTAATTACTTTGCAAATGAGTTGTTATAGCCACAGTATAACAGGTCATCAGTTAGTTTGCTTGTGCATGACATGGAAACATTAAGTTCCAGAGCTTTTATGTCTTTCTGTATGCGCGTGCACTAGAAGTTTGATGTTAGGTGCCATTTTTATTTCTCTTAATTTAAAAGGGAAGGAACACTTTTTTGGAGGAAGAATTTCAATATCTTTTTTAATGTCATTTTCCCTTTCAATCTCAAGGATTCTACCCTTATGTACAACAAATTTTTCTCCGACAATTCAGTCTATTTTCTCTCCACACTAATAACATAAGGTAGTCAGAGATAGAGCAAAATAATTATAAAAAACATGATTTTTCTTCATCTTCTTGAGAAGTCATTTCGTTAATTCACAGGGAAGTAAGGAGTAGAAAAGACATCATACATGTAATAATTTAATCTATCTGCATGAAGAGGCTTGGTGCAGTTTTGGAAGAAATTTACATATGTTATTTCCCTATGTTCAACTTAGCTAATCATAAGTTTCTCATTTTCAGTTCTTGACGTATAATTCTATTCTCTAATTAGGTTCTGTTTCTGTTTAGGGACTCAGTGGCCAGCCACTTTCAGGGCCAGACATTGGTGGATTTGCGGGAAATGCAACACCCAAGCTTTTTGGAAGGTGGATGGGTTTAGGTGCTATGTTTCCATTTTGCCGTGGGCACTCTGAAAAGGACACAGACGACCATGAACCTTGGTCTTTCGGAGAAGAGGTTTGTCCCAATGTCTGATTATAACTAGCTTTTCGATGGCTCTCGAAAATGTATTATGTGGACATATAATCTGCATTCGACAGTGCTACCTAACATTACTAGAGGCTATACATGGCTCTTCTTCCTTTGCATGCATATGTTAACACATCATTTTCCCATTGTAAGGCTTTAGGGAGTTCAAAGTACACCAGGAAAAAGAGTGTATGCTACTTTTCTTTCAGTTGCTATCCATTCTTCCGTGTTAGCTTATAATGTAAATTATTATGGAAGGTACTGGGATGTCATTGATCGCAAGGATTGAGCATTTAAAAAGTTATTGCTGCAAAAAAAAATCCTTGTATTTTTCTTTGTTTATGTTTTTGCAGTCTTGGTCAATCATTTAAGTCCCATTTAGCCACAGTAAGTCATTGTTGCAGAGATGTTGGACTATGGTGAATTCAACTAGTTCAACAAAGTTCTTTTCTGCCCTTTCCTTGCTCATTTGAATCACATAGTTGGCAAATTCTTAGAAATCCGACTTTCCTGAAGTGTTTATATATTCAGGGTACTTTTCTGAAATACATTTATCCTGGTATGGAGTGGACATTCAGCAAGTCTACATTGCCATATTTTGTCATGTGATTATTCAAAACTCATTTATAACATTGTTCTCAGAATGCTTCTATTAAATGAAACCTGAGCAAGTATAGGCATATGGATAGCTAAGACTGTTTAGTATTCATAAAATTTTGGATATTGCATTCATAAGAGAGGGCAAAGAAGTATCCTTGACATTGACTGTACGGAAGTGACTGTTCTTGATTCACTTAAGTTATATAAGCAAATTTTGTTGGTAATATTCCTAATGTTAATTTAAATTTAGCATAATTACTAATTGTGATATGTCAACATTATCTTTCGGAATTAATTTCAATTCAATTGACTAGTGTGAAGAAGTGTGCCGCCTGGCACTAAAGAGGCGTTACCGTCTTATACCACACATATACACACTTTTTTATATAGCTCATACAGTGGGTACTCCAGTGGCTAGTCCTACGTTTTTTGCTGGTAAGTTTCGTTACATTGACTAATCTAACTGTGATTTTGGACTTGATGAAGTTCATTACTTTATTTATAAAATGTCTGACTGTGACATGTTTGTGCAGATCCAAAAGATCCCAGCTTGAGGACACTGGAAAATTCTTTCTTGTTGGGCCCACTTTTAGTATATGCAAGGTTCGTATTCTTCCTTAAGAGAATATATTGAGTGAATGTAGAGTCTAAAAAATATGCTTATTCTCATGATCCAAAATCAACCCTAATGCTTATGTGCATCATGGTCATAGCACAATTAGATAGTAAGCTATTTACAAAGGCCACTTTTTAGTGCAATTGATTTAACACCTCTTTTGTTTTATTAGCACTCTACCTCAGGAGTCAGAAACATTGCAGCATTCATTGCCCAAGGGAATTTGGTTAAGTTTTGATTTTGATGATTCACATCCAGTATGTACTACTACACATCTTTAACATCTTCATTTTGCATTGATCAAACTAATAAGTAGAAGCATTATTGATTTTTTTTTCCCTCTCTTTTTGATATATCAGGATTTGCCAACATTATATTTGCAAGGTGGATCAGTTATTCCTGTTGGCCTTGCTCATCAGCATGTGAATGAAGCTAATATTTCAGATGACTTGAAGCTCCTAGTGGCTTTGGATGAGCATGGTAATTTTGTGACATTTGGTTTTCCTAGGAAATCACGAAAGTGAGTGTCAATTTTTTATTGATTTTCATTTCTGGTCATATTGTGACTTCAGTCTTCCGCCACTAAATCCATCCTGCAAAAGTTTATGTCAACATTCTTAGCTTTTACCTTTCTAGATGGCTCATGGTAGGAAGTTGAAATAGCTAAAAAAAACTGTTCACTGAATGACTGAATACAACACTTAATTCAAGTCAGTGCATCCTGTTAATGCTATTATTATTTTTCACTTTGTTGCTTGGTTGATTTGTTGCAAATTCAGCAATCAGGCATGGTGCTGCCGTAGTTTTTCTTAACTCCCCTACTTATTGGATACCTTGGTGTAGTTATCTGCTGTATAAGTTAGATTTTCTCAATTACAGGGAAAGCTAAAGGTGTTCTATATGAAGACAATGGTGATGGATATGAATTCACTGAAGGTGGATATCTACTGACCCACTATGAAGCTGAGCTTCAGTCATCAGTTGTTACAGTCAGAGTTTCCAAAACTGAAGGATCATGGAAGAGGCCAAAACGTCGTCTCCATGTGCAATTATTGCTAGGTGGCGGTGCAATGGTATGCCTTATTTCTCTCTGAGAACTGAAGATCTTAACATGTGTGTATGCTAATAAACCATTTGAAAAATCTGTTTCAAACTTCTATGATTAAAATTGGGTCCTCTCCTGCAGCTGGACGCATGGGGCATGGATGGAGAAGTTCTGGAGATTGTAATGCCTTCAGAAGATGAAGTATCTATCCTGGTATCTAAAAGTGAGGAGAATAACAGGAGTAGATTGGGTAATATTACTTGATCTTAATCGGCTTGGTGACTTCTTATGGATACATTGATCAATACCTTGTTTTAATTATGTTTGAAGTTACTGTCATATTGATCAAAACCTCATTTTGATATAAATACTTTGAATTTAGTTATTTTAAGTTCTCTTGTTTTAAGTCTTGTAAGTTCTTCTGAAAGATAGGCACATGAGGGTAGGGTTTATAATAGATGCCGTCAAAAACTTTGCAGTGCACACACTTTTCCAGCATGTACACTTTGGGGTGTGTGGAATATGGTATGTGTATTTAAAGGCTCCGAGAAGAAAGAATTGTTCTGAGAATTCATGCCGGCTCAAACTGCAGCATTAACATACACATTTTTTCAGTTGTCTCGTATTTTATCTGCAAACACTGATATAGCCTTCCCTTATTTAATACATATTGATGAAAGTCTAACATTTCTATCCTTGTTATTCTTTTTTCTCTATTGTGATTTTGTATAATAGTAATGATTATGTGGCTTTCTCTGAATCCAGAGGGTGCTAAGCAGATTCCAGATGTAGAAAAGGCATCTGGACACAAGGGAGTAGAGCTGTCAAAGACTCCAATTGAACTAAAAAGTGGTGATTGGGCTCTTCAAGTAGTTCCTTGGATTGGGGGTAGAATTATTTCTATGGCTCATCTTCCTTCAGGTAATGTGCATGACCTCAGTGAAACCATTTGAAGATTATTTCATATTTCGTTTTTCCCCTCCTATAGTTCAAATGATTTTGTCCTTTCGTCAAGGGTGTGTTGGGCGCATATAAAATTGTTATCAGATTTATCATCATAAAATTTTAAAATTTATATACTTGGGAATTCTTTAATCACTGAAAGCATAGGTGCATTTGCTTTCTAGGAATTAGGATGAATTTTGGCTATTACAAATTGGGTTATACTGGAAAAAAAAAATCTCAAAAATCTAAGTGAATTACAAACTTATAGTTGGGAAGTAAAAGATTTGTATTCCTGAAGGGAGAGTTTTGTTTTTAAATGCCAATATCATAGAATATGATTAGCTACTGATGTAGTATTAGCAACCAGATTCTTAATGGATTGGTCTTATAAGCTAAAACAACAACAAAAATTGTGTGGAAAGTGCAGTTTGACAGTTGTGTAACACTATGTTTCATTTTAGTTATACTTGTAGAGCAACTGTGGATGTCATTTCCTTAGTTGATAGATTTAGGCTATCAAGAAACTTGTCCTTAGAAATGAATTCTGTTAAAATTATGATTATGAGATAACCGCAAAAGGAAAGTTAGAGAAAGTCAACTTATTAAAGAAGGTAGAGGTATTTGAAGAAAAGTTCCTAGAGATGGTTCCAATTGCGCAGTGAGGTCCTACAGTATTGGCCTGCTGAATATAGAAAATTCATATTGAGGAAAAGAAAAGGTCACCCCCAATAGATTGGCATCTTTGTTCACTATAATTGGACTCGCTAATACATTACAGAAAGTATTTGGACAGCTTATCAATAAGGAAAAAGTACATTTAATTGTTGATTAATATTGATGGGAGCCAAAAGAATAAAGGTACTGTTGATGGTCTTTGTCCCTAAGTTTACCCTCCAGCTCTTTATATCTGTCACTATCTGCTGATTAAAGTAGTCCAGTTTTCAGCAAAAATGAAAGAAAAAAAACATTTAACTAGCAAACTATTATGTATGTAAGATAAAGGAAGGAGAGATGGAGCTCTATCAGAGCTAACTGTTGCTTCTGTTTTTTTTTTTTCTCTTTAATTGCAGGAACTCAGTGGCTGCATAGCAGGATAGATATTAATGGGTATGAAGAGTATAGTGGTATCGAGTATCGGTCTGCTGGATGTTCTGAAGAGTATACTATCATCGAGTGAGTCCTTTAAACCAACAAAGCATCCATTCTACACACACAATAAACAGTGTTTCCTTTTAACACACCAATACTAGCTTGTCAAACCCCATAATAGATGTTTAAACTTAAATTTCTAGGAGTAGTTACTACTTAAACCTTCCCTCCATGCCTTGATGTGAAGGACTGATCAACTTGTTTGATATAACATCAGAAGGAAAGCATTATGATCGTCAATACTCCCATTTTCCATTTGCTACCCCTCTCTACAATGTTGAGGACGGCAGTGATCTTCTATGCTCAGTGACTAACCAATCCCACTGCCTGCTCCTCAACCTGTTACTTGAACATGAACCCGACTCTCAAATTCTTGCTACTCGTTAAGTTTATAAAATTCTTTTGTTTTTTCCAAAGCTGCAGCTTATTGTTCCATGATTTTTAACACCATTTCTACATCTTTCATGGGTAGACAAAAGGTATTATAAAGCTTACATAAGATAAGAGAATCAATGATGTATACTGATTTTTTTTAAATTACCCTACTAAAAGGCCTCATATACTCTCTATTTCTACGATAGTACATATACTTCTCTTCATACTTCGATTATTCTTTATTATAGGCGGAATCTTGAGCATGCAGGAGAGAAAGAATCTCTTATGTTAGAGTGTGATGTTGGGGGTGGAGTGGTTCTAGAACGACAAATATCTATTCCCGGGGATGATCCAAAAGTCTTTAAAATTGACTCTGGCATTATAGCTCGCAAAGTTGGTGCTGGTTCTGGTGGATATTCAAGGTTTGCTCTAAATCTTGAGTATATGATTACAGAACAATAAATAACTGCAAAATATACAGTTCTGAAGGTTACATGATGCAATAGCCTATAATTATTAGTTTTGCCTCTGTGAGTTCTTTTATCGGCGAGTCAGTTATATGTGCCAATCATTTAAACCATCAAACTCATTAAATGAGTAGTGTGTTTCTTTGTTTTTAGTTCTGGTTGGTTTATAAAGTTCTTCTGCATTGTTATATGTAATGCATTTCTTTTTACTAGTACATCGGGCAATGTATCGTGTAAGCATTTTTAGAAGAAGAGAAAAATGTCCGCCCAATTCATTTAATTTCTGATATTTTATTACTTTGTGTTGTAGGCTTGTTTGCTTGAGAATACACCCTACGTTTACTCTCCTGCACCCCACAGAATCTTTCATCACGTTTACCTCCATTGATGGTTCACAGCATGAAGTTTGGCCAGAATCCGGGGAGCAGATATATCAAGGAGATTGTATGCCTAATGGTACCATTCTCTACTCAGACTTACTTAACCTTAGACAGGATAGAGTGGATAAATGACTGCTAATTAAAACGTCAGAATGCATGATGATGAACTTGAGATGCAAAATAAATAAACAAAACAAGTCTCCGAGCCTAAGATGCATATGTTTGCATTTGCATCTGCCATCCAAATCTTGACTGGTGAAAGTATCTCAATTATAAGCATGTAGTTCATTCAAGACATTTTGGACCGATGAAGCACATTTCAATAACATAAGTATCATGGATCTGAGTGTATAGATACATGTTTTCAGTTAGGTTCTCTTTAAAGTTTTCCACGACTTTTATTCTTTATTTCATTTTATAACCTGAAACGGAGTTGGTTTACGATTTGATTTCATTTTAGGTGAATGGAAGCTTGTTGATAAATGTCTCGGGTGGGCGCTGGTGAACAGATTCGATGTGAGCCAGGTGTTCAAGTGCCTCATCCATTGGGGAACTGGCACAGTTAATTTGGAGTTATGGTCTGAAGACAGACCAGTTTCAAAAGAATCTCCACTCAAAATCTCCCACGAGTATGAAGTCCAGCAGATCCCATAGGCCGTTGAAGCCAATATGAAACCTAAGACTGCGAATAAAAGAGCGTAGCTTAAGTCCTGATGAGTGTACTTGTTGTCCAATGTTAACATTATTCTCGTACCGTGTGTAGAATCAACCAACAGAATCTAGAATTGGGAAGTAATATTGCTACACAGTCAAAGCCAAGCAAAAGAATTCCAATATATTTACATCAAAGTCCATACTAAATTGAGTCAAAGTCAAACCAATACACAGTAACACTTCGATCACACATACTGCCATTTATTTATTCCAGAAGTGATCACCAATCGACAGTTCCGAGATATCAGTGATAGCCAATTGGAGCAGGATTGTCCTTCAGCTCACGACCTTGATAGTGTATGTCCTGCCATTCCAAAAACATTAACCATAAAAATTTGCAGATGCAACCAAAACCGATTCAATTAATAGTAATTAGACCGATCCTCACCGATGCAAAATGGTTGACGTCACGATGATGGGCCTCATCAGCCCTGACGACCAAAACAACATCCCTGAGCGTGGCGTCCTGGGGGAGCTGCCAGTAATCAATGGCGATCGCCGGAGCAGGGACGTTCTCGATGTTGCCTTTGTCCAGCTCCTTGAGGAACTCGGTGTAAGAGTGCACGGCCTCCTCCTCCAGGTAACCAGTCAACCGGTGAGCGAATTTGGGCGAGATCAAGTACCCGACGAAGTAGGCGTTGAAGAAGACGCCTTGCACGGTGAAGACGAGCGCTCGCTCGTACCACTTGGGCTTGGCCACCTCCATGAAGGTCATCAGATGCATCCTCTCATTCTCCGCTTCTTCCAGCAGCGCCTTGATCCACCCACCGCTCTGCTCGAACCGCCTCAGGGATTTGCAGTGGAGGAGCATCCCTCCCACCATCCCTGGAACCGCCGCCACCGTCTCCAGCATCATCGCCCGGCAGCCATACCTCCTCTACAGACACCACAAAGATCAAAATCTCTCAGATCTGGAGCAAAATCAAAATTGAAGTTGTAGAGAAGTTTCAGGTACCTGGAAAAATAGGTCGGTCGGCAATCGGAGGGATTTGACGGTCCAGAAAGCCAGTTTGTCCATCCACGTCGCCGGCTTGTGGTGCTTCGTCAGATCAATCGATACGTCCGCTTGGTAAGACTCCCATGGCTTTACAGCACAGAAGAAAAAATCAATTTCGGAAAAAAAGGAACAGATCAGAGAATTATAAGAAGTTGGGGATTAAGGAACGTACCCTAAAGCAATTCCACTTCCAATCAGTACCGTCAGGTTTGGTCACCTTGGGCGCCTCCACGCCCCAGTAGCTCACTATCTGATTTTCTCCGGAGGCCGCTGCTCCAGCCACTGTCTCCGGCTTCTTCTCCTCCTTGAGCTCAGGCGCCAGAGTACTCCTGTACCGTGCGCCAAACCAAGAGGTCGTAGCTCGTACAGGCTCACCACCACCGATCATGTTGCCGCGAATGCAACCGCTGAAAGCTCCTCCTCCGGCAGCCTCGGAGAAAAGGCGGGGACCGACGACGGCCAGAAGCCTAGTGCCGCGGCGGCTCATCATCTAAAAAAACACGAGAATTGAAGAATGCGAGAAAATGGGAGATTACGGTTATTCCACGTTCGTGTTGCTTTTGTATACAGAGTGTAAGGGTGGTTTGTTTTATATAGTTGTTGATAGAAGTGCTGCGACATTTTAATAATAGCGTGGCCAGCCAATGCTATATCAGGTTTGTGGAGCGGTCGGGTATTTTTTTTTTTTGTGTGTGTTAGCCATCTTCCAGGAAGGCGAAAATGCCCTCGTCCCATTGGAGGGCAGGGTATAGGCGGCTTAGACTGGTCAAGGTGTTATGTGGGAGTTTCTTGGGGGGCAAGTTCATTCAGGCACATGTTAGGTGACTTGCCCTTCTTCGGTGGATACCCAGTTACAAAGACATGTCTCAATTTCAATTTCACTTATACCTCAGTTTTTGAGACAAAACCTCTTTAAAATGTTTGATATTTCTCATAAACACACATTTTATCTTTGACATTTCAGTATAAAAATGTTTGTATTTTGTGCTCCAAAAGACATAAAAGAACCTTCTCGTAACAAAAAGGAGATTATATATGGTATTGACCTTCTGTCATATGTGTACGAAAGAACGAAGACGGTTCGAGTAACATAGAGGGTTGGTTTCCATTTATTATATTACTAAATTTTGGTCCATTAGAGAATTTGAGATGGACATGATAACTTTTGTTTATAACAATTATAATTATTGTTTTGTTTTCACGTTGCTTCCTTATGATGATCACCGATGCCATCGGAAAGAGGACTGGCAACTCTAGCACAACCTTGAAACCGTTTAATTCAACAATATGTCATGAGTAGTTTTGATGATGATTTGTACCGTAATCTCGGTGTTAATGTCAAAACAATGTAGATGGATAAGAATATGCTAGATTGGTCGAAAATTGAAATTTAGTAACATAATAAATGGAAACCTACCCGATGATCGAAAATAAACCTACCTGTCTACATCAATGTTGCAGCTTGAACTTCTAAAACTCGTGTCTTGCCAAATATTTCCACACGCAAATCGACCGGAATGAGCCCTATACCTCATAGAAGGTTCTCGTTGTTATGTGGAGACCTCAAGACGACGACTATGCATTACAAGGACCGGTGAGGGGGACGACGACGAGGACCTTACTTCACTTATAGATTGACACCGACATTAACAGTGAGGTGACAATGAGATAGAGGAAATGAGAAGATTTGGAGTTGTTTGTGTGTTTGGAAGGAATGAGAATAAATAAGTTTTTATTTAAAAGTGTAATAAAAAAATTGTGGTTTTTAACTTTAAAAAGAATAAAATAAAAATAAAGTAGATTCGGTGAAGGTTATATCGGAAAGAAACCACCCGTCAGAGGTCATTTCGTTAATTATCCCATCCCAAAGAGCATGCAAAATCCCCACCACACCGATGTTACGAGTCGTTTGGTGTTTATTTCAATTTATGATTCATGATTATTTGGACTGAATTATTTACTTGTTGTTTTAATAATCTAGTGGGCCTTGTTTGTGACAAGCCCAAGTCTTGTCTTTTATATTGTTAAGCCTTAGTCATGGCCCATAGTTATGGTCCATCTTCTCTCTTCTGCAAGAGATAGGGAAAACGTCGCATCAGTACACCAAATTGACTTTGTTTCGCAAATACATACTGTTCTCACCTTTGTTTTCAAGTCCGGACATGCCACCTATTCGAAATTATCAAAACAGGACAAAAAACGTGAGAGAAAACGGACAGATGGACGGAAAAATCTTGTGAGTTGCACGTGACCCGTAAATATTTTGATAATACCACGAATACCCCTGTTTTTGGCTTAAAAAATCCACCCAGAATCCCCATTTTTGCTTTATTCCATCCTTTGTTTTGAGACTTGAACTAGAGAGAGAGTGAGAAGTGCAGAGAGGAAGAAGGCGACCTGAGCTTCTAGGACGACGGTGATTCCGGCTGGAGGAAACCATGGAGAAGGTCATCAAGGATGAGGAGTTAAACATGGTAAGTCGAAAAAAATCTCAGATTTATGAAATAGGGCACACGATTTTGAATCATTTCCTCACGTTTGAAAAATCTAGGGCACGAAAAATCTCAGAATTTAGGATTGTTCGTCTTTGTTCAGAACCTAGGGCACGAAAAATCTCAGAATTTTTGCACTAGGCCACGCGAGTTTGACAAATTTCCTCAGTCTTGAAAAATCTATGGCAGGAAATTACGATATTGAGGATGATATTGATGTAAGTGGTATATTGTATCTATGGCAGGAAAGTGGTAAAAATTTTCGAAAAATCTATGGCAGGAAATGTACCACTTACTATGATATTGATGTAAGTGTTGAAAAAATAGGGCACGAAAGTTAGGATGATATTGATGAATATTGATTTGTAGCAGTAAGGGTGGTGAAATGCAGGTTGTAGTATAATTGTTCGTCTATGCTAAAATGTGTGATTGCAGGTATAAGATAAAATGTAGGATTATATAGAATTCAATTTACTGAATTTGTTGACATATAAGGTGTGGGAAATCAAATTGAAATGTGCTTAACTCCATCAAGTTGATCTCATAATGGTAGGCAGGACGAACCGGTAGTGAAGGAATTGTGCTTTGTTATTGTGGAGTACCGGCTCCACTTCGAATGTCCTTCTCTAGAGAAAACCCCGGTAGGAGGTTTCTTGGTTGTGGGAATTTTCATGTAAGTAGAGATTATTGCAGTATTTATGTTGGTTAATTTTGAATATGTTAATTATTTGGTAACTTATATTTGCAGCTTGGTCGAAAGTGTGGAAATTTCAAGTGGGTTGATTCGCCTTTGCAAATTTGTAGTCGAGGAAAAATAGTGTTGCATGAATTGTATGGCAGAATTGACAGAATGGAAGTTGAGTTGAGGAAAGCAGAAGGGAAGAATGCGATGTTGATGAAGAATGCAACATGGGACCGTAAATGTTGTATAGTATTGTTCGTTGTTATTGTGATTCTCTGCTATATAATATTAGCACATATGTTTAGTGGGCATGGGAACGTAGGTGGGAAGAAACAGTTGGCGTTTCTTTGAATGTGTACCCTTTTAATTCGTAAGTGCCAGACAATATTGAACTCAAGTTATCGGATATTTAAATGTAATGTTGTTGTTATGTTATGTTATGTTGTTATGTTATGTCAGCTGAGTGTTGGTTTCAACAATTTTATATACTCTCCTAACTAGATTTCCCGCTAATAATGGTAAACATGTTTATCTTAAAAGCACATAGATAGTTGATTACATGAAAACATAACTACATTAAGTTCATTAACTACATTATCTTAACTAGTTAATGGCAACATATTAAAAGTACATAGATAGTCGATTCCATTAATAAAGGGATGACGTTATTCATCATTAACTACATTAAGTTCAACAACTACCTTGAGAGGAAACGTACTCTTCTCCACCATCTTCTCCATCACCGTAGTATTCTTCGGCTAATGGTGGAGGAGTGATAGAGTTTTCTTGGGCTGGTTGGGGCGCGTCAGCTTGTGGGTGTCGTTCTTGGGCCGGAGCTTCTACAGTTGGGCAATGTTGTTGAGATGGTGATGTCTTGCATGGTGTTGAGATGGTGAGGTCGTCTTGATAGGTCGGGTAATCATCGCATGGTGGCTCGTTCTGAGATGGTGGTTCGGCTTCACCTGGCTCGGGTTCTTGTGAAGGGGGGAATTGTTCGCTGCAGACTTCTTCTTCGGGATGCCAATATGCTGATGGAGGAGGTGGGTCATAAGACGGTGCTTTTCCCCATTGATCACTTATATCTGTTGATGATTCAGGAGTAAAATACCCCTTCCATTTCCGAAGAATAGAAGGGTTAGAGTCTGAATCAGACATAGGATGCAACACAAATGTATGATAGGCAACACAAATGTTGTTTTTGGTTTGCAGTAGCACCTGCCCAAGCCTATTCTTGCAAATAATATACATAATAACATATTTTTATAGAGGGGATGAAGATAAAGGGCAAATCAGTCATTAAAGCCCTCCATTTACATGCTGCCAATCCTTGACAAAAATACATGACTTGTCCTACAAAAACTGCTCCCGACTATTACTCATGGGAGAGGGAATATATTCCCATTGGGTATTTCAAAAGAGTTGGTCCCCCACATGTATTGGTCTGCCACATTTACTACAACAAAAAAGCAATTGAATGGACTTCAACCACTCAGTACCTATACCTACACCTTGAATACAATTCAATTAAAGAGGAATAATCAATACATTTGAATACAATTCAACATCTATTCACAAAATTTGAAATACCTTTTGTTTGTCCGATATGAATACCCAGCCATTATCTTCTCCATTTCCATAATCAGCGAAGAACTCGTCCATGAACCATTTCCATGTCTCGATCGTCTCCTGCTCAACCACTGCAATTGCTAGTGGGAACATTCCGTTGTTTGCATCCCTAGCAGTTGCTGATAATACGATACCACCAAAATAGCCTTTGAGATGGCATCCATCAAGACCTACCAACGGCCTACATCCCTTAAGAAATCCTGCCTTCTGGGCACCATACCGCAAGTACAACCTTTTAAACCTCGGTGGCTCTTGCTCATCAGTTACAACCTTGAAAATAGAATCAGGATTGGCCCTCATTAACAACTCCCCATATTTCTTCAACATGCCGTACTGTAGTCCTTCATGTTCATGATGAATTTCTCTCCCATGCCTGATTATACGGTACAGCTTGTTAAGGTTGAGCTCCATCCCCAAATCAACTTTAATAACCTCCTTGAATGATGTGATCTCTATTTTAGGATGTGTCTGTATATAATGTGAGTACCTGAAACATAATCAAATCAATTAAACGTACATGTAAATACAAATTAAAACTAATGTCAATCAATAAATCATGTTCAAGTAACACCATACCTGTATGCTAGTGCCCTGGCAGTGATGTTGGGACAATCAAGCTCTGATGGTTGGCAAGTATGTTTCTCCCGGAAAGTTTTAAGTCCTAAACACTCCAAGGATTTTATCACACCACACCATATGTACCACTTACATCCCTTTTTTGTGCACACAGCTCCTATACCATCTCTCTTTTTATTGCGAGTGTAGGTGAATGAGAAATTCCTCTCAGCAGCATAGTTTAGTAACACCACCCTAAACCATTTAGCACTCTCGAAAGTGTCCCCGACTACGAGCCTTATACGTTTCAGCTCGCATTTCATATCCCATAGTTTGGGTGCCCTATAACCAGCTTGTACAGGTTCATATTCTTCTTCATCCTCCGTGTCCACTTCGATACCTAAACCATCATCACTAATGTCATCTGCAGATACATCTGAACCACAATCATCCTCTATATCTTCACCTGCTTCATCTTGATCATCTCCACTACCTTCCTCAGCTTCATCTCCACTGTCATCACTTACATTGAATTCATCTTCTTCATCACTGACATTAAAATCACCATCATCATCAGTAACATACCCTATATCTTCAGCCGTCAAAACATCGATTTCATCCTCGTCACTTGCATCTTCATCATCTCCAGCACCCACTTCTTTATCAACTCTGTTAGCCTGAGCGATCAACTCTTCTTCTCCAGGTATTGGCTCATCAACCAACCTACGTCTTATAGGTAGCTTCGGTGGTCGAGTCATCTACATGCAACGATGTGAAGACAGTTAACACATGCATCACTAGGTGACTGTCTAATAACTAATTTACACTAATTGATAATCATATTAGCTTGCGATAACAGATTTTAACGAAATTAAACCCATAACTAATTAGAAAATTAACCCTTTCTTTAACCGATTAACCCTTTCTTTAATAACAAGTTTTCACAAATCCACTTTTTTCGTAATTAAAAAATGGAATAGGAGTAGAGTAGAATTCAACAACCCTGCATATATTATTATGCTTATAACATTTTCTTATCAGTAAAA
>JAYMTN010000128.1:0-21431 GCA_036897425.1 Erodium trifolium
TATGGTTTCTATTTTGCAGTAATGCACCTCCCCCATTTACCCGTTTCAAAAAAAAAAAGTAAAGTTGATCGCAATATACATGACACTTATTTAAAAAAATACTCTATATTTTTCTTTAAAAAGTAGGAAATTCAAAATATAGAAAATCAATAACTTTTAGTAGATAAACATCTTTAATTAGAGTTGTTAAAAGGACAAGAGACTTTTCAATTAGAAGATCCTTTCCGATTGCATCCTGTACGAATATTAATTCAACAACTCGGACCAAATCCATATACTAATCAAACCTGTGATTTTTGTTGTGTTTTAAAATGCCAAGTTGTAACAAGTCTCATCTGGTTGTTCTGTTCACATTTTATCATTGTCCCCCACAATACCACGTCAGCATTTCGACACGTGTCACATGAGCATGGAATCAGACAACTATTAGTACAGGAACATGGAATCAGACCACTATTAGCTAAAATATAAACACGAGGAAACGAAACAGAAACGAGAAAACGGTCAAAACACCGTACATTAAAACCGCGTTTAGTCCTGTTCTGATTAACCCTAATCCCAGTCTCTAATAAAAGTAATCACGAGTGTAATCGAACGGTCAAAATAGTCTCACCAAACGTAGGGCCGTACCCCGGTGGACCCCACAACCCTGCAATATGATTTCGCATCATGAAATCGACGGACGATTACAAGTAGTAAATGATGTATCAAAAGGTGGGGCCCAGGTGGATATCTCCTTTGTGGCTTTATGATGCGATCACATGATGGAGCTGGGTGCTCTTACGGTCGTCCGATGAAAATGATTGGCCTCTGATTCTCTCTCCGAGCTTGAAACCAATCTCACACTCACTCCTTCCCAAGCAGAGCTCACTTCGTGTTCGGCATCTTTCTGCTCCATATTCTCAAGTAAAAGGCTAGGCATTGGGATCACGAGAAGAGCTTCACGCACTCTCTCTCTCTTCTTTGCCCTCTGCAACTCCTTTTTTGCTTCTGGGATCGATCTCGTCTTCTGTTACTGAGTCTCCACCGAGCTCAGTCTCCAATGGCGCACCGACACTCCTGGCTCCGTCCTCGAGCGCGTCTAGCTACTGTCAATGGCTGCATTTTCAGCCTGGTATGTGTTCAATCTCTCTGCTTTTCCGTTTAAAGAGAAGATTCACATTATGTCTCCTGTTTGGGTTCTAGGATTTGTAAGGAAGAAAAGTTAATTATGTTGATTTGGAGCAATTAGGGAGTGTTTGGTGTTGGGGAATATGCTTAAAAGTGCCTCCTTTAAGCTCTTCTCCTTTATTACCTTATTTTTATAGTGGGTTTTCATGGACCACCCAATTTCTGGATTGAGTATGGCTCCTGACTATATATCTGTTTGTTAGTGTCACTAGTTGTTTTTATTGTGCTGGGTTCCTGAGATATCTCGGCTTTATGTTAAACCGCTCATGTCAGCTTTTGAGATTTGCTGAATCATTTGTGCTTGTGGATGGTGTAGTTCACCAGATTTTTGCAATATAGTCAGTTGTTTGAGTGGGGTCAGTGCTGCACAGTAGCCTTTTCTGCTTTGTAAAGCTGAGGACATGCTTTGATTCCAATAATCATGATGGTATGTTGTGCATGAATCTCTGTAAGTTGAGTAATTGAGCTTCAGCTATGGTTGGAGGGTGAAGTGAGTGACTTGTAGTTTTCAGGAGTGATTCTAGAAGAGTCCCTATTTGTTACGAACATTTAATGCAACCCACATTTCACTTTGTCACTTCATTCCTTAGATCAGTAAACACGATCTTCCCTGTCCTTGAGGTTTGTGAATTCTCTAGGTAGATACTAAATGAAAGCTAGAGCGTGTTATTATATTAATGCGCCGAAGATGAGTATAGCTGTAGCTAGTAATAGAAGTAAGAAACATGCTGTGTTACGTTTTACTTGTTCTTGACACATTCTAATTAAGTATGATAATCAGCTTTTGCCGTATCCATTGTTTTGGGTTGATGTGAAAAAGTTACAAAAGCTTCCCTTGTTAGGATATATTTTTTAATCAGCAATTCCTAGTCTAATCCTAACCTAATTTGTATGTATCAAGAATCGAAGTCAGGACCTCACCTATGTAGAAGCGAGCTCCTTACATCCCTTGTTAGGATATTGATTGTTGTTTATTGGAGTCTTATCACTTCATTGTTCTGTATAAGTTTGCTTACTCTATCAACACAGCAGAATTTCCATTTTGGCAAGGAACTGACTTCATTAGCAAGGGAAACTACTATGTATATTTGGGTTCATATATTGTCGTTCTTCTAGAAAGGCTCTCTTATTTTGATAACTCCATTATGCTTATGAAGCCATACCTATCAATTTTGAAGTGTGTATCATCAATGGTTTTTTTTGGCTTTAACCTTGTAGAGTGGCCTGCACATGTGATTCAAATCTGAATGCACTGTTGAAGAAGAAAGATCCAGGTTTTTCTCCCAGCAAGCTACTCTAAGTCAAGGAGCGTACTGCTGCTGATATATTTGAATCAGCATCCTCTTATTTTTTCTGTCTATGGAATATCATTTTGATCCCAAAAAGAGTTCAAGGGGTCAACAACCCCCAGGATCTCTTCAGAACACCATACAGCCCCAAGCAAGCCGGAGTGTAAAGCTGCAAGAGAAGTTTAGAACAGAAAGGCCCAGGTTGTCATATGCAGATCTCCATGATTCGATCACAAGAAATGTAAAAGATGTTCCACCTAGATCTTCCTGGAACCAGAAAAGACAACAGGCTTACAGAAAGCCTGCTGCTGAAGAAGAAGAGGTTGTTAAGTACATGTCAAGTGTGCCTAATTATCTGGTGAGAGGAGAAGAGCCCCAAGAAAAAGTTCTAAATGTTGGGGTCCTTGATTGGGGGCTTCTTGAAAAGTGGCAGTACAGTCAAAAACAGTTGCCATGCAGAAGTAGCAAGTGCTCACCTTCTAGTAGTAACTCATCCTCATATTTCTCAACAGATGGATCATCCATCAACTCTACCAGAAGACACATTTGCTCTCCTTCCCGTGAGAGGATGAGGCGTCTGTCATTGCAATATCATCTGATGTTATCTCCCATAACAAGTCATTCTTCCGCTGCTAGGTCTTCTTGTGAAAGTGTTGCAAAGGTCCAAGATCTCAAAGCACCCCAAAGTAGCTCTGTGAATGGGAAGTTTAAGTTTGTTCGTACAAATCAACCATTTAGCAAGAGCCATGTAGTGCCAAATCAAAACATCAGCAGAGAAAGTAGAGCTATGCCAAGGAAGTTAAGCTATGAGGTGGTATCTACGCCAAAGGGAAATATGAAAACCCAAACCCAAGATGGTGAGTGTGCAAGGAGAGCAAAGAATTTGCCAGAGCAGAAATCAAACAGTGTTGGTCAAGATGTCCCTGAAATACAAAAAACAGTAGTTCTCCTGTTGCCCAGAGATTTTGGAGTCTCCCAGGTTTCTGGTCCAACAACTATGTTTAGTCAGAGATCAGCTGAAGCAAGTAGAATAAGTTTTTCAGAAAGAACCAAGGAAGCAAATATTCCACACTCATGCCCTCTTCCTTCTGAAGCTAACAGCAAGGGAGTCTCACAGCTAGAACAGCCTGGTTCTGTAGATGCAAAGAGTATAAAGTTTCCGCCTGTTCTGTGTCACTCAGTATCTCGTTCAGCTAAGATTGGAATCAGTCCATCCAGAGGAAGAAATCTTCAACAACCAAATTCTACCATAGCACACTCAAATTCAGAGCTTTCCAAGGGATTGAATGTGAAAGCTGGCAAAGAAGCAAGTGAAAAGCCATCTAAGCAAACTGATCAGAAAGCTAGTGAAGCAGCGGTTCAAACAGTGTCCAAGGAAACAAATCTGAAAGGTAGCAAAGGAGCAGTTGAAAAACCAAGAAGCACTTCACCTTTTCGCCGGCTTAGTATGAGTATGGCTAAGATGAGCAAAATTTCTGGTCATAAGGAGGGCTTAGCTGCACCACAGTTGACCGCATCATCTATCTCTGCTAAATCTGGTTCAGAGAATGCTGTAGTTTCTACCAGCTTGGAATGTTCTAGAAATGGTAAACCATGTTCTACAGATAGATCAAGATCGAGCCCTTTAAGAAGGTTATTGGACCCACTGATGAAGCCAAAGGCAGCTAATTGCCGTCAAATTTCTGACTCATCACAGAGAGATTCTGTGGCATCTGATAATGCTAGAAGATCATCATCCAATCGGCTATTAGATTCGTCAGCTCAACAGTTGGGAAAAGGAAAATTCGATTTGAATGATTCATGTCCGGAAAAGAAGCATGGATCCTCAACTTTTCAAGCCCTTCTGCGAGTTGCTGTCAAGAACGGGCTGCCTCTATTCACATTCGCTGTTGACAATGACAGTGATATTTTTGCAGCTACGTTGAAGTTAAGCACCTCAGGAAAGGAAGAGCACAGTGGCATTTACACATTCTTCAACATTCGAGAAGTCAAGAAAAAGAAGGCAAGTTGGATAACTCAAGGAGGCAAAGAAAAAGGTCACAATTATATCCCTGATGCTGTTGCCCAGATGAAAGTTTTTGATGCTCGCGTGTCCAGTTTGACCTGGCCAGACTCTATGGATCACTTTATGGTGAAAGAATATGTATTGTTTTCTGTGGAACTGGGAGAGGAAGAGCAGGTGACCTCGAACTTCCAGCCAAGTGATGAGCTTGCAGCCATTGTCATCAAAATGACAAAAAAGATGCATAGAGATTCAATTAAAGATGTGTGTCAAAGCAAAAACTATAACAACTTTTCAGGGATTGGCTTGGAAGATCGTTTATCAGGGGTTAGAAGATGTTCTTATTCTGGAGATAGTGGACAAAATTACCGCCCAGTCAGTGTTCAAGAAAGCATCAATGCAACAGTGATACTCCCAAGTGGCACCCACAGTTTACCAAGTAAGGGAGAACCATCATCATTGGTCCAGCGCTGGAGATCAGGAGGATCATGTGATTGTGGAGGTTGGGACTTGGGTTGTAAACTTAAGATTCTTGCTAATGCAAATCAACAACTACCAAAGAAATTGAGTTCATCTTCCATAAAAGATCAGTTTGAGCTTTTTTCTCAGGTAGAAATCTTTTTCTTGGATCAAGCCAATTTCTTGTCCTATAATGCCTGGTACTTGCAAATTGACATTTTTTTTTCTTCTATTGAAATCTGAACCACAGGATGGAGCAGCAGAGAACCAACTGGCTCTCAGCTTGTCCCCATTCAAGGATGGGATCTTTTCAGTTGAGTTCAATTCATCACTCTCGCTTCTACAAGCATTCTCAACATGCATAGCAATTCTAGATAGTAGGAAATCAAATGAATTTGCAGAGGAGACCACACTAGTTCGAAATGACGGAACCAGAGTTGTCAATCATGTAGGAGAGCATGTTTCATATCCTCCCTTTTCTCCAGTTGGAAGGGTCTAAATAATAATTTACAGGTACGTATTAATCTCAAGTTAGCTGGCTGAGGAATGCCTAGACAGTGATCCTACTACTCATAATTGAAAATGTGAAACCTACTGTGAAAATAACACACCTGAGAGTGAAGGAGCATTGTGCTTTGTGTTGCTTTATAGTTTATACCATAGAACTAGTAGTAAGTATGAATTGTACTTTAAGAGAAACTATCTTCATCAATATAATTGTGCATATTTGGGTGAAGGGCAATTTGCTCTCTGTCAGTTACAGGCATACTTGTAGTTGGATTTTTTTGTTTGATTGTCTAAATCTAGTCCCCACCTTGAGATAGGCCCAACAAGGGTAGAATAGACTGAGAGAGGCCCAAATGACCGGATAGAGAGAAACCCCACAACAGAAGTCGAAGTAGTAAGGTTAAGAGGATGCATGGTACATGAGAGTATATCTGTGCATGAAAAACAGCGAGGAAATGTGGCATGTGAGTTGTATTTGTTTGTTGTTGAGGCAATGATGTAATATGATAAAGCTTATTGTCTCTTGCCCACCCCTCCTTTAGACACAGTGCCTTTTCTTCTTTCCATTTGTAATTGGGGACATCACATTCACATGCCTCTCCTCAAAGTTCACTGCTCCCCATCAAAAGGACCACTTATCGTTTTCATCTTCCTTTTTATGCAATCTTGGGCACTAATTGGGACACCCTACCCTCCACTGCCTCATTCCTCTAAAAGATGCCTATCATTATACCTCCATGCGCCTCTATTTCCAGCATATCCTCAATAAATTGCTCTCTTTGTTCTCTGCACCACCATGATTAGGACCCGATACCAATATTTTGTGAGCTAAGCAGATTAAGAGAGTATCAGCTGTGTCATTCTGTCGAAATGCTTTGCAGTTAATGAGAGGGTACAGATCTTAAGTAAATCTATGTAATAACTTTAAAATTGTTACTTAGCTCGAGTATAATTCTAATTGTGAATTTCTAACCCAATTGCTTTTCAAGGATTGAACTTCAATTCACTAATTAACCTAAGATAAATCCTTAAAATCTCAATTATTTAGTGGTGGTGGGTTGTGCATGCTATTGATTGAAACTCATTTTTTTTTATCCATTTCATGTCAATTGACCGTGTGATAGTAAATTATAAAAAAGTTGGTGAGTCAAACTTGGTTAGGCTTTAGTCGCCATTTCAAGCACACCTCGTCAAATTCAAACTCAATATATATTATTATATCCATGATACCTAATGGGACCTCTTTTGAGAGGGTGTGGAGTTAGGCATTGGATTAAGAGATAGGATATGATTTATCTTCAAAAAGAAAATTCAGGATCAAAATCATGCTTACTCACAGAATCAGTGGTAAACATTTTAAAATCATGCTCTTAATGACATCATACTTCCATCATAGTAATTAGAACTTGGAAGTAACCATAAGAAGCATGTTCTGAGAATCATTAGCTGTAGGGATGGATGATGGTAAGGAATGGATCATTAGGGTCACCTGGATAATTATTGCCCTGATTGGTTAAAAGATCGGATCCAGTCAAACTACTGAGAAATAAAAGGCATCTGTTGTCAGTGTTTGGATGCTCATTGGTCTGATGTGAATCTTGAATACTGATTTAGAGGGGTCAGCGGGGTCTAATAGGTTGACAGTTTAACCGGCGAGGGGGGAGCGTACCCTCGCCTTGATCAACGAGGACTTCGTAGTCTAGTGGGGGTCTGCCGATAATAATGCCTCACTGGACGTAGGGTGGCATCGGTTCCTCATTATCATCAGAGGGGAGACGACGTCAGCTAGTTTCTCGGGAAGATGCATAGTCCAATTGAGCTGGTCCCTGATTACAGAATTATCAATACGTCACTCTCGGACCTCAGCGACTGCTTTGTGGTCTCGATCACTAATGTATAATTCTCCTATGGAACAAAGACTAATATTTTCTCACATAATAGTTAAAATATTGTCTATTTCAACAATAATATTACAACCTATCATTCATTAAAAAATATTTCTTACTATTCTCTTCAAAATATTATTCAATCGGTGTTTTATATTTTAAATGTCTTTTATTACATGTATTGATATGATATCTTGTTTATTGGATTGTGTTGTAAAGTTTCCACCCAAAAAGTGTATTTTGGATTAAGAAAACTTATAAAATAAAAACAATAGATTTTAACATTATCACCGGTTTTCTATGAACTTTAATTTATCATTGGAAGATATCAAATCAAAGAACGATAAAAATTATACAATTTTTTACGTAACCTTCTCCGACAATAATCCCTGTGGATCTACACTGATCATCACTGACCATATGCACAAAAATTATCACAAAAATGTGATTTAATAATTAAAAGAATGGTGAAGTGAGTGTATCTGTTAATGCCAGCAACATCCATCAAAGCACAGAACATATCCTTCCCATTTACAGCCATCATGCTCCCCAATTGGGGCCGAAAGTGAAAGTGAAGCCCCTTTGTTTTCTCCTAAAATATGTTATACTACCAATCAATTATCCTCATAACCGCTTAATTAAACTAGTTTCCTTACCAATAAAAGAATATAATAAGAACTCGCATAAATTATATATATATATATGCATGAAAAGGTAACTTTTTATAACTTCGAGTAATGCAGCATGGCAACTGCAAAGTTTTGATAACGTGAAGGCCACGTGACTTTACTTGTATGAAGATTTTGAAGCGATTATTATTTATTTATTTATATGCAGTTTATCGGGTCGGGTCACCGCATTGCTGCTCCAACTTTGGTCTCATGGTCGGTCATGGGATGTCGATCGATCTCACCGCCAACAACAGTTTACAACCCACACTCGCGTGGGATGTCCACGTGGCAATATATTATTAGATGTTAAACGACAGTGCAAAACACGCGCAGCGAATGCGGTGGGATGGTAATTATCTACGTGGAAAATGAAAAGAAAAGGAGGAGAAGAAAAAGTGCTGACAATAGTATCAGTACGTTCCCTGGTGAAGAGAAAACAGAAGCTGGAAACGGAAAACTGTAAATCCTTGGATCCAAACAAAAGATTTTCTCTTTTATTTTCCCTCTTGCCAAACAGAAAAGTTAATTTACCTTTTTCTCTCTCTCGCCCACACACCTGTTTTTGTACACTCAGCTCGTTTTCACTCACCAACCCCTAAACCCCTTTCTCCACAACATCTCCGAGAAAACTGATACAACATTGAAACCGAGAGAGAGATTTGAGTTTTTGTTTCTCTTCTATTTCACCTTCTTCGAGTTTGCTGAGACTTTGGTTTCTGGGAACAATGGGAGTTCGTTGCTCCAAGCTTTCTCTCTGCTGGTGGCCGTCTCATCTCAAGGCAACTCTCCACGATTCCTCCGATCTCGGTAAGATTTTCCATCACTTTCCCGAGAAAACTTTCCCAGGTTTTCTCTCTTCCCCTGCATTATCAGTAGGGATTATTTGAAAATTTCGTTTGTTTTGTGTGATTAATTGGTTTAGAAAATGGGGAGAAGGATGCTTTGCCCGGGTTCTGCGAGTACAGCTTGGATCAGCTGAGGGCCGCCACTTCGGGGTTCTCTTCGGACAACATTGTTTCGGAGCACGGAGAGAAAGCTCCGAATGTTGTCTACAAAGGCAAGCTTGAAGATGATCGCTTCGTTGCTGTTAAGCGCTTTAATAGGCTGGCTTGGCCCGACACTCGCCAATTCCTGGTCCGTGCTATTTGTTCTTTTTCTCCATTAATTTCTTCAGCAATCATTTCTGTGTGTTTTCATTGATTTTGCTTGGTGGGACTGTAGGAGGAAGCTCGAGCTGTTGGGCAGCTGCGAAGTGAGCGCTTGGCGAATTTGATTGGGTGTTGCTGCGAAGGGGATGAGAGGTTGCTTGTTGCTGAGTTCATGCCATTTGAAACTCTTTCCAAGCATCTTTTCCACTGTAAGCTTCACTGCCATCTTATTCTATGGTTAATGTGCTTGATGCATGGCTTTTATTTGTCTGTGATCGTGATCGATAAGGGTAATGTTAATCTACTGGGTCGGTGGAGGAGGATTCAGAACATGATCAACTGCGTTGGTGGAGGAGGATCCAGAACATTTTTATTTGAGATAGGAATAAACTATGTGGTCGACCGCTTATTTGCAAATATGTCAAGAGAGTTTTTGTTTTCCTATTGTTGTCAGCATGAAGGGGGTAGATGTATAATTTATGACAACTCCACTGTATGAGCATTAGCAATTTGTGAATTGTCCTTTTGGGGTTGGGGGTTGTGGCTTCTGGTTTTTGTAATTCAGCCCCAATATAAGGAACCACAATGATTAATATTGTCTTATATTTATCCTTGATTGGCTTCACGAGCCTAGTAGTCCATAAGCTTGTTTGAATCATCAGTGGGGGTTCCCGATTTCTTAGCCTTAATTAAGGAGTCGTCTTTCTATGTTTTAATGGGTTTATATAGGTGACAGATATTATTACTATTTGTCCTTGATTCCATATTTGGTTTCTATTATCTTTGAACTACATATGGTTTTTTGGTTGAGCTGTTTTAGGGGAGGCACAGCCAATGAAATGGGCAATGAGGCTTAGAGTGGCGCTGTATTTGGCACAAGCACTGGAGTACTGTAGTAGTAAAGGGAGGGCATTGTACCATGACCTTAATGCTTATAGAATTTTGTTTGATCAGGTAATTTTTCCTTTTACACAGCTAATTTCTCAACTTTTATTTTTGTGTTCAAATGTTTTGTTGTCTTATGTCTGCTACTCCTTATTGTGAGCGTCTGGGTTGACAGGATGGTAATCCCAGGCTCTCCTGCTTCGGTCTTATGAAAAATAGCAGGGATGGCAAGAGTTATAGCACAAATCTTGCATTCACTCCTCCAGAATACTTGAGGACAGGTGATGGCTATCACTAATGAAAACTACACCCAGTTTGTATTCTTGAGTTTTCAACACACTTCATGAACCATATCCATCTGCACTATTTTTCTAATTTTCTGTATACAATTGAGCTCATACACATGTTTATGTTTTGCAGGAAGAGTGACAGCAGAAAGTGTAGTTTACAGCTTTGGGACCTTGTTGCTTGATCTTCTCAGCGGTAAACATATCCCGCCAAGCCATGTAAGCTTCTTCTTTCCTTCAAGAGTAAGCCTCATTTGAAGTAGGAACCTTGATCCAATGTAAATTTTCAGAGGTGCAACTATGTGGGCGTGGTTCACTCTCCGCATGTCAATAGCAACTAGTTGACTTAATGCTTACCATGATACTCTTCGATCAAACATTATTATAAGCAAACTGACACAATTCCTGTTTCGGCAGGCACTTGACCTTATTCGTGGCAAAAACTTTCTGATGCTGATGGATTCATGCTTAGAGGGTCACTTCTCAAATGATGATGGAACTGAATTAGTACGCTTAGCTTCACGTTGTTTACAGTATGAACCTCGTGAAAGACCAAATGCTAAGACTCTTGTGACTGCTCTTGCTCCTCTTCAAAAAGAAACTGAGGTATACAATTTATGTTGTGAGCCAACTA
The DNA here is from genome assembly GCA_036897425.1 of Erodium trifolium. Classification (NCBI taxonomy): domain Eukaryota; kingdom Viridiplantae; phylum Streptophyta; class Magnoliopsida; order Geraniales; family Geraniaceae; genus Erodium; species Erodium trifolium. Next base: position 10,939 of record JAYMTN010000128.1, read on the forward strand.
ATTTAATTCATAGGTTGAGCTCACCTTTGTATCGAACAGTTTCTTTTCTGCAACTAACTAACTAACTATTTATATATATATATATCGATGTATGTATTTTTCTTTCTATTCTCAATACTTTATCTTGATGTACTCTAAACTTCAGCTTTAGTTTCTGTAATATTGAACTAAGCTCTCCTCCATAGCTACCAATCAAGCCATCTATTGGAAACAATATGAAATTCGAGAAAATTTCTAAAATATATTTTTTCTGTTTGTTTTCTTGATTCCATAATGAATCATACCGTTTTTTCAGGTTTCGTCTCATGTGTTGATGGGTATTCCACATAGAAGTGAATCCTCAAAGCAGCCACCATTAACACCTTTGGGCGAAGCTTGTTCTAGAGTTGATCTTACTGCAATACATGAAATGCTAGAGAAGGTTGGGTACAAGGATGATGAGGGGGTTGCAAGTGAGGTACAATTCTTATCTATCTCTAATTTGATTTGTCATTCTATTTGGAAACTCGAAGCTAAAAAGTTATATCACTCATTCATGTGAACTACCCAAGATGTTCCATAGCTACCAGCTTATCATCTCGATAAAATGTCAACTGCAGAACTGTCCTTGAACAAAACCAAAGTTGGTTTTAATGGGTTCTTGTAATGGTTATCTCAGGTGATTGTCACAGGCTAACTACTAACAATATATAACAACTGCTAAGCTTTCAATAAACGGGATAATAGCTAAAATAAAAGTAATTGGGCTTCATGCATCACATTTGTCTATAATTATAGCTTACCTATTGTGGCTTATTTTTGTACAAGTTCATTTTCTTATGTTCTATCCTTGAATTTCCTTCGCATTTTGCAGCTTTCTTTCCAAATGTGGACCAATCAGATACAAGAGACATTAAATTCTAAGAAGCGTGGAGATGCTGCTTTTAAAGCTAAAGACTTTGCTACTGCCATAGAGTGCTATACACATGTAAGCTATAAATCTTGCATAAGAATTTGGCCATTATCCACTTGGGTTGGCCTGATGGTCGGAAGAGCTATCTCCGCTTTCTTGCTGATCAAAAAACAAAAGAATTTGGCCATTGTTACCTGATAAGATTAATCCACCTTCTCCATTGTGCAGTTCATAGATGGTGGGACAATGGTATCACCAACTGTATTTGCGAGACGTTCCTTGTGTTATCTGATGAGTGACATGTCACAAGATGCACTTGGAGATGTTATGCAAGCACAAGTAGTAGCTCCAGACTGGCCCACCGCCTATTATCTTCAGGCGGCTGCCCTCTTCCGCCTTGGAATGGACGATGACGCAAAGGAAACGCTCAAAGACGGGGCATCTTTAGAGGGCAAGAAACATAAAAACTGAAAGTGTACATGCTTTTCTTCATGCAAGTGATTCTTGTACCTATCTCAAGTCCATTTCCTCTCTGTCATCTGAGTTTCTACTAGAAGCTTTTCTCAGTAGGAAGTTGGAACATTTTGCTTTCATGGTTTGTCCTACATAATATTCTATAGTAGCAGTGTTGAGAAGTTTGAGTTTAGTTTGGTGAAGCTATCGTTTCATCATAGCATTATAAATGTAATTGTTCAATTGAAAAGTCCACATAGCACGGTTGGGGATTAGGTTAACCTAATTTATTGATGATCAGAAAGAAAGAAAATTCAGCATAGAAAAGTAGATGAGCGAAAACAGGGCTTTATTAAGAAGTATGCAACTATGAATTTGCACGTCTTCTTTGCTAATAAATCATTAGAGATTGTCGGGGATCAAACTTAATTTGCTGAAAATATCTACCATTATCTTAGAACACAAATCGGTTTCCAGCCTTATACTTTGTTGGCAGCATTCAATACAAAAATGCCACTAATTCTTTCTTATAAAACAAAATGGAATGACCTCAGTAAAGGTTAAAGCGAAGCAAGACGATAAAACATCAGACTCAAACTCTACATGGAAGCTAACTAGAATGTATTCCATGCAAAATAGCTCAGATGAAGGATCAAATTTCACATAGGGGGTCTCCCGGTTCCAAGCAGTTGGCCAACCAGAGTTGTCACCTGTAAAATATTAAAAGTGGAAAACATTAGAAATTCTGTAATGGGTACCATTTCCACTAACTTGCATGTGCAGTGTTATAATTTCACAGGCATGAACTGATAAAATCATGGAGCCATGCAAAAAATGCACATCACTGTTAGCTATTGGTAATATCTACTTTGTAGGGAGCTAACATGACCATAGAATCCAAGGCAAAGAGAGAATGGATGGACACAAGCAATGAAAAGAATACATTTGTAGTTATTCACACAGCATATGAACATACACTGTTAAAAATCTGGATAGCCATAAATATTATCCCAAAAAATATTCAGCCGGGAGATATACAGAAAAAGGTATTAGACTATCAAATTTAAACAACTACAAACATTGCAGTGAGATTGCAAGTGAAGCTATAAAACACTTACATGCCAGTACTTCGAAACACAACGATCAATGCAGCTATTTTCGCCCATGTTGAGTTCATTTTCCTTGTACCTGGAAATAGATGTGATCAATATCAGTACCATCTCCATCAACCCATCTCATCAAATTTTAAGAATAAAAGTACATTTCCGTAGGAATAAGCAAGAATTTTAAATGCAGTTAGAATCTACAGAACATTACAACAGCCTCTTCTGTAATTCACAAGTAAAGGAAAGAATGAGTACCTCTTGTCAACACACTTATTAAAACACACTTGTGTAAGCCTGAATTCAAACAAAGGAAAAAAGAAATTTAGCATTAAAAACAAAATATTGCATACAGTGCAAGTCATTTGAATCAAACTGAACCCTATGATTCAAGGTACTATGGAGCACGCATCCTGCTCATCTTTTTCATGTAATATCACATCCTAAGTCTCCTTAACTGAAAAATCTCACAAGCCAGGTAAAGTGAGCTCCTTGAAACCAAACAGCTAAAACGCTCCTCAAAAGTAATAATATCATTTTTCAGTCAATAGACTGCACCAAATAAATTAAATCAAATATAGTTTTCAAATTCCTAAAACTGCACTCCCATTTCCTATTTCAAAATGAGAAGAGAAATTCAATTAACTAGCAAAACAGAATACCTACTTGTTAAACAGTTCTACCCTGTACTCCATCTCCTTCTCTGCCATGAAGAACATCTGAACAAATAATCAAATAAAAAACAACAATCAGAACAGAATGATAACTGAAAATGCCTGAAATGGTTTCAATTAATGCACAATTAAAACAAGCTCTATCAACACCAATGGCAACACCGATTGTGATTCTGGAACAACTATGGAGAAACCTAAGTATGGAGAGGCTCTATGTTGCAGGATCATTAACACCCATGACAGAATAAAAACAATCAAAGATATAAATCTAAAAACACCTCATAATCCGAGGACACCATCCAAAATGTTTGTCCTTGATGATTGTTTTACTCTAATTTGCAAACACAACCCTAACCAATTATCGAAAATAAAAGGTAAATCAACATTTCGCGTAATTTTGGTACCAACCTGCTCCTTCTCAACTCCTCCGGTGGATGCATTGGCAGCCATTAGGAACCCTGAAACGAACCGAAGATCCAATAAACTTTACGAAGAAACAATCAGAGACACTGCAATAATTGGATTAGCAAGAAACCAGAGTTACTAGAATTCTACGGATCTTACTCTCAGATTTGAACACGATTTAGAGCTCTAGAGATCGAAGACGAGCCGAAAATAGTGGTGAAATCCTTAGAGTTTTCAGTCCGTCTCTATATAACCAAACTCGAATTAGGGTTTTAAGGCCTGCTAAGGTGTGAACGTTAAGGACCAACTTAAGACAGGCCCAGCATTTGTGTCCACTTGATCATGACACGTCACCATCATTGATCTATTGCTTAGGGCATACGCATTTGCTGTGTGGGTCTTCACACCATATTATTTTGATTGCTAATGATAACTTGACTGCTCTACTCAACTCAACCCTGCCATCGGCTGTTTGGCTCCCCCTGGTTCGCCGCAAGGTACGTACTATCCTCCCCAAATGTGAATTATCTGCTGTTTGGCTACCGGGAAAATGTAGAAACAAGAGATAATTAGAATGGGGGAAAGATTCCATAGACTGTGAAGTGTTTATGTCCTCTTTTCTGAAACCAGAAGGAGGCTGAGTCCGGATTTTAGCTCAACTGTTTAATTTGGAGTTGCGAACGATTATAGAGTAAGGTTAACGAGATTTCTATACTAATCATTCGAATCTGATTTATTTTTTCGGAAAAATTTGTGTTGCAGAAGCATAGGCTGCCATGGAACATGGAAGCTTCTCAGATAATAGCAAGGCTACTTTTTCATTGACTGATGAAGATCACACGCTTGCAAATGCTGTCAGATTTACCCTGAATCAAGAGTTAGTATTTTTAATTTCTTCTTGTTCATTACCAATGATATTGATGTAGCTTGGTTTTGAAACTTAACTCCAATGTGCTCTGTGATCTAAGTATTTCAGAAATGTTTTCACTTTGTAGGAGACCTTTTCAGCTCTAAGCTTTGCAAATAGTTATTTTTAGTATGAATCTGTTTTGTTTGAATAATCACTAACCATATGAATGTTGGTGTTGTTGATTAGTAGTTGCATAATGTAGAGTCTCTCTTGCTTTGCCCCTAATTTGATTTATGGGGTAGCGTGTATCTTTCTGAGAATCCTAAAGAATAAACTTGTTTTCTATCTCTTTTGGCTTTGCCTTACCCAAGATAATATTGAAATTCAAGTGCTATGTGAGTGAATGGATATTTATGAGATGGGTTTGGTTGAGGATTTTCTAAGCGTGTTTCAACTCTTATTTGGCAGTCCGAGAGTGTCATTTTGTGGTTACAGCATTCCTCATCCTTCAGAGGCTCGTGTCAATATTAGAGTCCAAACCACTGGTAAATGTCTCTCCTCGTATATGGTGTCTTAGTAGAATGGTTCAGCTAACGGATCTTGTTACAAGCAGTGTTTATGGCGGTAGATAATTGATAACAGTCATAGCCAAATTGGCTAATTGCGCTTACTGCAGTATGTCGGTACTGGCACCGTGAAAATTTTAGGGTTAACTTCAGATAGTTGTTGTGTACTATAAGCCTTTTGCACATGACAATCCCAACTAATTGAATTTTGAGATTTAAATTGGTCTGAACTCCATGGAGGCACTTCTAGGTTGCTTTTCTAGTAGCTTTCAGCAACAAATATTGCAATCCATATTTGTTCTGAGTAATGATTCCTTGAATGTTAATTTCCCTTGAAATGTTGTTTGTTTCATGAAACCATACAGGTGATTCGGCAAGGGTGGTTTTGAAAGATGGATGCCAAGACTTGATGCTTATGTGTCAGCATGTGAGGAATGCCTTCGACAAGCTTGTTGATGATCATAAGCAAATACATCTAATGGAGGGGTGATGATTCTTACTTGATATGTTGTTACAGATGACTCTTTGAAGGGAACATAGATTCTTAAGTTGTAGTTTACCTCTGCTTGAAGAATTGTGGCAAATTTTCCATGAATGAATTTTGTTTGATAAAAATGTGGCGAGGAAGTATGTAGATTTGCATTACCCCTAAATAGTTTTTTTTATTTATAACATAATAAGAATTTTATTACTCTTGGAAATCAAACATACAGTGTTATGAAAATAATGAAAAGAAAAAGGGGTGAGACTATGTTCAACTTCATAGGTAATGAACGCTAACCTTATAACAGGATGCTTGGATATACCAGAGAGAATGGCTGGGAGGCAAATGTCTTGTTTGTTGTGGTTGACGAGAACTCGTCGATGATGATCATTTCCTGACTCGACCTGAAAATGTTCGTGGTAAAATATCAGGAACAGTTGAGGAGATAACGGGCATCCAGGGAGAACACGATGAAATGGGAGAATAGAGGGCGGGGGGTGGCTTGCACCGACCTTGGTTGGGCGAGGTAAGCGTCTCCCCACACACCCCGTTGCTTGTCTTTTGACTCATAGGACCTGGCGAGGCTGCATAGCGGATCTCGCTTGGTTGTTGGGGCCAACAAGGGCTCATGTTCGTGCTCCACGACAGCTCAGCACTGCAGTCGAAATTCCACCTATTGTTGCCGATACTTCGGGTGGCGACGGTGATGACTGATGATAGAGGAGGCGGGAGCGGCAACGGCTCTAATGGCAAAGGAGAAGGTGGGGGTGCTAGGCCGGGGGCGATGGTGGGGGAGGCCGACAACAGTGTAGGAGGCGAGGGCGCTGGTGGTGTTGGAGGTTGTGACGTCGGCGACAGTGGGGGAGTTGGCTTTGAGGACGACGACGACGTTGGCGGCGGCGTTGGGGGCAGCGACGTTGGAGATGAGGGAGGCGGCTCAAGAGACGGAGGAGAGGACCAGAGCGCCTTCTTCCTCTGGCACGACAGCTTAATAAAGCCCGTCAATGGGGCTGAGAGTATGGTCCCGATTTTTTTTGACAGGGGGTCCGAGTGGGGGCAGTGGATAGGTGGATGGGGAGCTATGGAAATTGTAGAGAAAAGAGGTGAAGCCATGGTTGGTGCACGGTGGGAGGAGGAGGCGGGAATGAGAGGGAGAAATGAGTTGAGGAACCCTAAAAGGTCAAATGATGATCTCGTTTTTGGATAATTTTAATTCACTACAATGTAACTTTCAAGTGTACCAATTCATTTGAAGTTGAAAAAGAGGTCTAATATGGAGAATTGTGTTATTGATAAAAAAAATTCTCTTTGAGCTTCTGACGTGGTTGGGAGTTTAGGTGCTCTGCCTCCTTGCATGGTGGCTTGAGTTTTAGGTGCTATACCTTTAGGGCGAGTCCGATTTCACGATTGCTTTGTTGCGGTTGGGGTGATTATCATCAGCGTCAGATAGAATCATGGGATAAGGATTTGTAGGAGCGGCTCTCGGGTCAACGGAGGCGGGTGTCTTGCGAGTGGGGGAGGCGGATCCAATAGCGTGTGGGGTGGGTCTGGAGTGTTGGATTCACAGGAAAGGTCCTCTCTACCTAGGGTGCAACCATCAGGAAGCGTACAGAGGTTAGCGCGGAACCATGGATTTTGCGTTGGTTAAAGATCAAACCCTGAAGGCGTGAGGTAGTTGAAATGTTATTCCCCTCAAATCGAGAGGAGCTCAAGAAACGGGTGCTGGAGTTTTGATATTTTCATTGCTCTTTGAACATGGTACTAGACAATGCCTAGGAGACATACTAATCTGGGTAGGTTCAACTATCAATAGGGTTTGAGGAGTACTCACTCATTCGATAAGCATCAGAATCCGTTCCGGTTCACTCCTCGACTTCTTGATGTCACTTTGATTAACACACATTTATGTCCTAGTTGTGCAAGAAATCAAGGTATTTTCTCATATAGACTCAAAGTTTCTATACGCGAATTTTCTCTACATGGTAGGAGTTTGAGGCGATTCGTATTGATTTGGTACATTCTCGAACTTGTTATGTCCTAGTTGTGCAAGAAATCAAGGTATTTGCTCATATAGACTCGAAGTTTCTATACGCGAATTTTCTCTACACGGTAAGTGTTTAAGGCGATTCGTATTGATTTGGTACGTTCTCGAACTTGTTATGCACAATATTTTAAGTCGTCTACCAAACAGACTCCTAAAATGTATGAAGGAAATCTAATCTAAAGTCTATATACCAGCTATTGACTTGCATTCGTGTGCTTTTTATGAATGAAGTCCCAGCTCCTCGTACCTGATCAAAATTTCAGGAGATTGAAGTTTCAAATAACACTCCTAATCACCATTTTTTGCTCCAAAAAATAACCAAGATTAAATGTTGGAAGACCAATAATTATTCAATCATGAATCAAGGATAAAAAACATGCTTGGGTTAACCACACAAGTGTAAGATCCCACTAAAAATCAATTCCATGAAAATTAAAAATCTGCATACCTAGATATAAGGAAAGCTAAATGCATAAAACAATGTTCCAGTTCAACTGTACCCCCACTTCTACAAACCAGCAACTGGAAGTTGAGGTTGAAACATAATTCATAGTACATAGCACTAGGTTTCCACAAATAAAAACCCCACAAACAGATCACATGTCCTCCTCATACTCTCCCTCCTCTTCATCTTCATAATCACCCTCCTCATCAGCTGTTGCATCTTGGTATTGCTGATATTCAGAAACCAGATCATTCATATTGCTCTCAGCCTCAGTGAACTCCATCTCATCCATTCCTTCCCCGGTATACCAATGCAAGAAAGCCTTCCTCCTAAACATAGCTGTGAACTGCTCACTCACACGCCTAAACATCTCTTGAATGGAAGTCGAGTTGCCAATGAAAGTAGAAGCCATCTTCAACCCAGTTGGTGGAATGTCACAGACAGTGGACTTCACATTGTTGGGGATCCACTCAACAAAATATGAGGAGTTCTTGTTCTGAACATTCAGCATCTGTTCATCAACTTCCTTGGTGCTCATCTTACCCCGGAACATTGCTGATGCTGTTAGATAACGCCCATGCCTCGGGTCAGCTGCACACATCATGTTCTTTGAATCCCACATTTGTTGGGTGAGCTCAGGAACAGTTAGAGCCCGGTATTGCTGAGACCCACGAGATGTAAGAGGGGCGAAACCAACCATGAAGAAGTGGAGCCTTGGGAATGGAATAAGGTTCACAGCAAGCTTTCTTAGATCAGAGTTTAGTTGACCAGGGAACCTCAGGCAACATGTAACCCCAGACATTGTTGCAGAGATCAAATGGTTCAAATCCCCAACTGGCAAAAAGCCAAAGAAACAGAATGATCAGTCAAGCATCACAGAGATCCAATGCACAGAAATGGACAAACATTAACTAATTAGCAAATTTAGCTTATGCAGAAGATTTGAACCCAAGTCTGAAGAACACAAACAATGTATCGAGGAATCTCGATATGCAAACAAATTATGAGTGTCCAGTTTTGGTAATTAAACAACATCCATCAGACTAAACATGAGATGCAATAAGAAAGTAATTAGACACTTAAATATCAGAGAGATTCAAAGTAAGACTGAATCTAAGATTTTTTTTGAAGAGGATAACACACGCAAAAAAAGACCTAGCCAGTGAATCCAAAAAGTACATATTAGATCTGTGATTTCCCTAAAAGTAACAGAACTTTCAAAACACGGTGTTTTTGACACATTTTAATACAAATGAACAGCTCCAATTGGGGAAAGAACTTACAGCTTGGTGTAGTGAGCTTGAGGGTTCGGAAACAGATGTCGTACAGAGCCTCATTATCCAGAACCATGCATTCATCAGCATTTTCAACAAGCTGATGAACAGACAGAGTGGCATTGTAGGGCTCCACAACCGTATCAGAGACCTTCGGGGAAGGGAAGACGGAGAAAGTCATCATCATCCTATCCGGGTACTCCTCCCTGATTTTCGAGATCAAGAGCGTCCCCATTCCAGATCCGGTTCCACCACCAAGAGAATGGCAGACCTGGAATCCTGAAAAATCAAACAAAACCTCCAAAATGTTAGAAAACGTGAATAAGAATCAAACACGAAAATGAAGGGGGAAATAAGATCGGAAATGAACACAAACCTTGCAAACAGTCACAATTCTCCGCCTCCTTCCGTACGACATCGAGAACAGAATCAATCAGCTCCGCGCCTTCGGTGTAGTGTCCTTTGGCCCAATTGTTTCCGGCTCCAGACTGACCGAAGACAAAGTTGTCAGGACGGAAGATCTGGCCGTAGGGACCGGACCTGACACTGTCCATGGTTCCGGGCTCCAGATCCATGAGGACGGCGCGAGGAACGAACCGACCGCCACTGGCTTCGTTGTAGTAGACATTGATCCGCTCGAGCTGGACGTCGGACTCGTTGTTGCACCTTCCGGTGGCGTCGATGCCGTGCTCGGCGCAGACGACCTCCCAGAACTTAGCACCGATCTGGTTGCCGCACTGGCCTCCTTGGATGTGAAGGATCTCACGCATTTTCGCAGGGAAGGAGAGGATATGGAGGGAGAAGGTAGATCTGAAGTGAAATGAGGAGAGAGACGAGAAGGTGGGGGAGAATGTGAGGGTTTTATGGATATGAAACCCTAACGGTTCAGTTTAGTGGATCATTTTTAAATTGATATTATTCGACAGATTTGGACAGGAAATCGACGATCTGACGGCTACTTATTCGAGGTCGTAACGGATAGCAAACTAACCGTTAGTTTTGATTGTAAATTTTGAATTCAAAATTATAGATCCCCGCTGCATATTTTCTTACCGCAAATTATGGTCTTATCTTATTTGCTTCTTTGTACAGACATCGTTGCTGAAAAGACTGAACTAACCCCAATTTTTGCCAAAATTCTGAAATAAGAGACATGTCATATAAGTTTAGTACAATTAGAGAGCGTAATGTTAGGTTCTGGAAGTTTCCGCGACGTTCTACTCATGCTAGAATCCTCCGGAAGATTCTAGGACCATGGTGAATGGTCTAGACTCGTGGTGAACTCTCTAGAACTTTTTGCACG
>JAYMTN010000129.1:0-21418 GCA_036897425.1 Erodium trifolium
TCAAAGAAGAGGATTACAATTAGCAAGAAAATGAATACCTCAGGGTATTTTTTTCCAATTATCCCATGTATATATATGATAAGCTTCATGATCCAATCTTTCTCCAATTACTAACCTTTTGTCTGTTACTCATGATTCGGGCTTCGCTAACATGTGGGTTTCTACTGGTGGAAGCTCGGTGATGAGATACTTCTTCGTTACTATGGGAGTTTCTACCAGTGGAAGCTCGGTAGTGGGACAGTTCTTCTTTGACACGTGAAAGAACGATCTCTCCTCTCTGAAGCCTTGCTTTGAGGTCTTCGATTTGGAGTTTGAGCGTATTGTTTTCTTCCTGTTGTAGCATCAAAACAATCTTTAGAGAACATTGCAAAAAAGTACTCTCAAGTATGCGAGATTTTGGCAACTTTTACTATATTGCAAAAAGGACCCTCAGGTATGCGTTTTTTTGCAATTAACCCAAATTTTATGACAAGGAAATAAATCACGATAGAATATATTTAAGGTAACTGAATTATACAGAATCTGTAAAAATCTTGCCTTGATCTTGGCATGATGATGAATGCGCTGCTGGAGATTTTGCTGACCGGAAAGTTTCTTTACCTCTCCTTCAAGCTCCATCACCTTCTTCTTAAGGTGTACACTCTCAACCTAGCAGAAAGAGAGGTCAATTAGATACAGAAAGAAAATAAAACTCAGGCCTATGGGTGGAACCAGTTTTTCTCCACAAAAAAAAAAAAAAATCACCTTCAACATATCATTTTCGGTTTCGAGTAACTGTTCTTGCTGGCGAAGATTTTCTAATGCTATCTGGGCAGATACTAACTCAGTCTGTCTTGTATCACTTTCTTCTACCCACCTAAAAGATACAATTCCGAGAAGCTTAGAATGCTGAAAAACCAATGGGAGGAGTACTATTCAACAGTTACTTACCCCTTCCTGTCCTTGATGAGTTCATTCAGGTGCTGCTTCATCTTAATTACATCCTTTTCCTAAGAAGACAAAGCAAGATATTGTCAATTCAATGTTTACATAATATTGGTATTTTTCAGAAGAATAAAGTTCCCCTTATTACCTCAGAATCTGTACTAGGAAGTTGAGTCTTCTCAGTTGTCTTTTGATCTTGTTGGTTGTGTAGCAATGACTAGCATTTTCACAAGAGGAAAGGTAAGATAGCATAAAAGTCAATTTGTCCTCTAAAAATCATAAAAATGTTTAAAATCCGTAAAAGGGAATGACGATAAAATTGAGAATTCAACTATAATATAAATTTTCATAAGCTTACCTCATAATTGCTCATATCCAGCTTGAGTCCCAACAAATCTCGAATTACATCATGAGTCATGCTATCAGCAGCAGCCAACTTGGCATTCAATGAGAATATCTGGGAAGAGGAAATTTTGAACATTTGGTGTCAATAATTCAATTTTGTTAATCACACATCATACTCCACATAAGGTAAGTGAGTCCTACCTCCTTCTGCCTACTGACTGCCAAGGATTCAAGCTCTTGAATTCGTTGCCTAGCAGCAGTAAGATCCTCATCCTTCTCAGATTTGATCTGATTCGACAAGCCCAACCCAATGCATTTGAAAGGTGAACCAGAACCTCTAGGCCTTGTGGTATTTTTCTCTGGTTTAGCTGATAAAGAATTTGATGATTGGGTGGGAGGACACTCAGGTTTGACTTGTTCGGCCATGGCCTCTAACGCCTTGAACTGTTAGAGATGGATAAAAAATCATTCTAGTAACCTTTCACAGAACAATAGATTTAATCAATCCTTATCTGATGGCCTGCCTACCTTTTGCTTATACTCGGAAGCCTGAGCTTCTGCATACAAGTTTAGCTCAGAGATGTGTGCTTTGAGTTTCTTAATCTGTTCAAGAATAAAAGATTAACTTCAGAGATAAGACTAAACCGAACTAAAGTCACTGAGTTAAATATCATGCAGAGTTCTTTACTCACTTCCGCTTCTCTGTCAGCCACATCCTTCTCAAGGACTTGAACATGCTTAATGACTTCTTGAAGGTTCTTCTCTTTCTCTTCTAAATGCCTAGAAGTATTAAACAAACTTTCTGATTGATTTGCAGACTTCATCATATTTTTCCTCAAGAAAATAATTCAGCAGAGTTGTTTCTAACCTTTTCATGTCAACATCAATACTGCTAACATTCTGCATTTGATGTTTTAACCCAAGGAGCTCCAACTCTAAGTCTTCTCGTTGCAAGCGTTGACGCTCAGCTTCTCCTTTAATGATGTCAACCTAATAAAAGTTCAATTCAAGAGATGCATGATTATCCAATGAAGAGAGGTGGTTATGATGTCTACTAATTTAACCACCAAATGAAATTTACCTTGTTTTCAAGTACATTTACAGTACATTCTAGCTCTTCCACGGATCTCTCTAATAGCTTCACCTCTGCTTCCTTGTCCTCGGCATAAGCCTTTCTTGATTCAGCTATCTGCCAGACACAGAAAAACAGAATTGAAAAACATGAAACAAATAAAAAATTCAAATGCACCTAGTATGTCAAATTATCATATATACCTCCTTAGCCTCTGTAGCAATAGCTTCATTTTCTTCTGCTCTGGCCTCTGCGCTTTCGAGCTTCCCTTCCAATCTATGCAACTCCTCAAGGAGGCAATCCCTCTCGGAAGTAACCTCATTCAGGTCTCTCCTTAAGGATTCAACTGAATCATTCATGAGTCTAAAAGTGTTGCTCATTTCTGAAAGTTCAATTTCTAAACTCTCAATTACTTGTGTTCTCTCTGCTAACTGTTCCTCCACATTGTTCTTTCCTGACAAGGCATTGGCAGCAAGAACTTTCAGGTCTGTATTTTCACTGGCAAGGAGTTCTCTGGACTTGGATTCTTTTGAGATATCCAGCTCCAGAGCAGATATAATATCTGTTTTCTCCTGCAACTGAGTCTCAAGCACTTGGATGTGAGCAACAACTTGGTCAAGCTCATCAGATTTCGCAGCAATCTCGTCTTCTAACGCCTCCAGGGATGCCGCCATTTCTTCTAGTTTATCTTTTTGATCCTGAGAATTAGAGGCAGATTCCTGCAACATACTCAGATCAAATAACAAACCTTTCAAGATCTCATCCTTCCTCAACAACTCTTCCTGAAGACTCAAGTTGTCAGATATCAGCTGTTTAGCATGGCTCTCCAAGCACTCTAACTCACTTCTAAAGTTAGATGCCCCCTCAACCTTCACCAATACCTCATCAAACATGCCTTCAACAATAGCAAAACTTTCGTTGTTCAGAACTTGAGATAGTTTGTTTCCTATCAAGTCCATTGTTCCCATAAGTTCAGCATTTTTCATCACCATTTCTGTCTGTAAGTAGCCAATGCGAGTCTCCAAGGAGAGTACTTCATCTTGCAATCTGCGGTTTTCTATATCAGATAAGTCAATGTGAGTTTTACTTGACTCCAAGTTTTGGAGCAGCAGATCCTTTTCTGTCTTCAACTTTATTAACTCGCTTTCCTGAGATCTGTTTTCTTCTTCTAAGTTGCTTAGCTCTGCATTTTTCCCATCCAGCTCATTTTTCAATTTGCACAATGAAGTTTCCAGCAAGAAAATGTCCTCCTGTAACTTCTGACTGGTTGCACCAACATCTGACATTTGAGTGGAAGAAAATTCTAGAGCGATTTCCTTCATCTCCAAATCTCTCAGTAGTTTCTCATGTTCCTTTTCAAGCACTTGAACCTGGTTTGACAGTCTCAGATTTGTTTCCTTTGATTCACAAAGCTGATCCTTAACCAAGAAATTTTCTTTTTGAAGAGTCTTGTAAACTTCATCCAGCTGTTTAAGCTCAAAACTATTCTGGTTCAGCTTTGAAAACATATCCTGCAGCTCCATACTTACTTCTTCAACCTCAGCTTCTTTTACCACTAAGAACTGCTCATTCAACTCTGCATCTACCTTGGATAAAATCATATTTTTCTTCAAATCTTCAAGAACTGCATGACAATTGGTAAGCTCTTTCTCTGCATAAGCCTTTAGGAGAGTCTTGACCTCTAATTCTGATGCTAAGATGAGTGACTCGAAGTCTTTCGAGTACAAATCTACCATTGAAAGCTCAGCCTCAGAATTTAGAGCTTCCTCCTTTTCTTTCAGAAGTCTCTCTTGATTTAACAGGGACACCACAAGATCTGAGTTGGTCATGTGGAATTCCTTCAAAATAATTGCAACCTGAGATCCCATATAATTAGATTTCTGCAGCATCAACTCCTCTTGTAGCTGCAATTCAGCTATCTTTTCCCCAAAAGTGGTTACCTTAAGACTAAGCTCTCCAGTTTCTTCTTCTTTCCTTGAGATTCTATCAAAACTGTTCTTAATGTCGGTCAGTAGTTTACCCTCGACGAGTCTGCACATCTCAAGCTCCTGTTTTGACTTGTCATTGTGCTCCCTCAGGTTGGCTATGGCAGAGTTTGACTCACAAAGACCATATTGTAGCAAACCATTCTCAGTGTTAAGACCTGTGACTGTTTCCAGCAAAAGTCCCATGTGACAGAGGTGCAGCACGGACACTGCACAATCCTTCACTACTATCTCAGACCACACATCCTCAAGCCATGATCTCAATAGCTTTTTAGAGTCCCAAAGCAGAGACTTCATGGAGCTAAATTCACATGATATAGAAACAAGGTTTCCCATGAAAGCAGCCTGGACTTCTGCAACAATGCCCTCCAGCTCCATTACTAGATCTTTTGTTTCTACCAGATTTGAACCGAACTGTTTCTCAAGGTTTTCGAGTTCCTGGCAATTCTGATCGTTGATGGATTGCAAACTCTCGACATCATTCAACAAAGTATCCCTTTCACTGGTTAATGTAATTTCAGCTTTCTTCAACTTTTCAATATCAAGCTTCATGCTTTCATTTGCAATCACCAGATCATTGATGATAATATCCGCCTCTTTCAAAGTGCATTGTGCCTCTTCAAATTTAGCAAGAAAACATGAAGCTTCAGTAGTTTTCTGGTTTGCAACAACCCTTGAGTCGCCAACTTCTGCCTCAATGAACTGTAGAAAAATATTTGGAGAAAGTTGATATGAGTTGTTAGCTTCTAAAATAGCCATCAGAACAAGATTGAAATATCCCACAATTGAAGTGTGTGCAGTAATAATTGAGCGAACCACTTATAATGTAGAGTTGATTTGTTCATCATCATACTAAGCGCATAACTAGAATAGGGATATATGTAT
This sequence comes from Erodium trifolium, assembly GCA_036897425.1. Classification (NCBI taxonomy): domain Eukaryota; kingdom Viridiplantae; phylum Streptophyta; class Magnoliopsida; order Geraniales; family Geraniaceae; genus Erodium; species Erodium trifolium. The sequence continues at coordinate 5,212 of JAYMTN010000129.1, forward strand.
ATTTAAATTAAATAGATAAAAATTAAAAGACGAGACTTTTAGAGGGATACAAATATGAAACAATTTACCTCTTTTGTTTGGCACCAATCTGTGCCTGCTTCTTTCACTATCCGTGTAAAAGCATGTAACTTACTATCCATATCTTCCATTTTTAGTCCAGACTGCTTTTCGAAGTTGTTCATAACTGCCTGCAGGTTAAGTACCTGAGTTAGGAGACATTTCATGTTTTCTTGGCTTCTTTTCTCAGATAACTGGATATCTTCTTTCTCATTTCTTAACTTAGCAATCTCTGCTTGGACTTCTTTCAAGCTTTCAAGTGCAGACTCTATTTCCTTTTTCAGAAGAAGAATTGTTTGATCTCTGTCTATATACTTGCGAGTCTTTTCAGTGTTTGAAATTTCCTGCCCACCAGGATGCTTCCCCACACTAAATATACACTCTGCATTGGCACTTTTTACTGTACCATCTTGAGTTCTTGTATTATCTATCTGCAACAATGCATGAACATATTAAATCTATAACTCAAATCAAACACTGTATAAAAGCATTTTATATGACTTCTAAGTATGAGTTGTCTTATCAAGAGGAACAGACATTGACTTACCCATCCTTCACCATTTCCTTCAACAGGCATGCAATCTTCTTGTGAATCTCCCCCTCCAAGGCTTTTGTCATGCTCCACATACATGTTGACACTTGACTTGAGTGTGGATATGCCAGCTTTTAGCTCAGCTACTCTTTTCTTTGCATTTGAAATATCATTTTCTTCAGCATCTTCAAGTTTCTTAACCATAGCAGAAGAACGTTTCTCCTCCTCCAAAAACTTCTGTTTCAGTTCAACATAGTTTCTCTCTGACTCCGTAAGTTCCTCTTTCAGACACTCAATCTGTTTCTCTGCTTCATCAATAACAGCAGCCTGATCATTAAGAGTGGCCTCTTTCCTCAGGTTTATCTCTGCAGATTCACATAGCTGGATATCCTTATACTTCAATGCATCAAGATGATTGAGATTTATTTCTGACAATCTGTTAACAATCACAAAAGCAACTGTTGCACCAACTGATGCGTTTTTCATGAGGTCCTCAGCCAGCTTCATTTTGTTCTCCAGCTTTTCTATGGTAGTTGTTTTTGCACTTAACTCTGACATCAGTAGACAAATTTCTCTCTCTCTTTCATTGTGTTCCTGCTGATGTGCTTCAGTGATAGCCAAGGTCGCCCCTTTTAAAGTTTTCAACATACATTCCACGTCACTTCTTTTATCATTTGCATCCTCTAAACATCTCCTGAGCTCTTCTATCAGTGCTTCCTTCTCAGAAATGGTCCTTATCATCTTGCCAACTTGACCAGAAATCCAAATCCTTCTCTGAGGGAAGGAACTGGATATATCATCAAGCTGAGCAGAAGCGTCCAAGAGTGCCTCCTGCCCGTTAGCAAGAAGTTCTTCAATCTCTTGGGACAGTAGATCCCAGTCTTCATATAGTTTTGATACTTCCTCACCTTTCTCCTCGAGCTTTCTACTTAATCCTTTGTTATCTTCAGTAAGGAGGTGCAGATTTTCATGCAGCTCCTTCAATTCAGCTTCAGCGTGTATTAAATTCTTCTTGGTTTTTGCTTCTTTTAAATGACTATCTTGAACTTGCTCCTGAAGTGCTGCAAGCTCTTCCTGCATACAAACAATCACCTCAGCAGTTTCCCCACCTTTCTCCTCAAGCTTTTTACCTAATCTTTTGTTATCTTCAGTAACGAGGTGCAGGTTTTCCTGCAGCACCTCCAATTCAGCTTCAGCATCCATTAAATTCTTCTTGGTTTCTGCTTCTTTCAAATGACTATCTTGAACTAGATTCTGAAGTGCAGCAAGCTCTTCCTGCATACAGACAATCACCTCAGCAGTTTCAGCCTCAGCCTGTCTCTGAACTTCATTCTTATCTTCTTCATTTGACGCCTCATGTGCACGATCTTTCTGATACCAAGTATTTAGTCTCTTGGCCTTCTCGAGAGAAGCTTGCATCCTCTTCAGTTTTCCTTGTAAGGGAAAATCCTCACACTCAGCCAACTTTGAAGAAGCATTATCCCTCAACTCCTTAATAGCTAGTTCATCCTTCAGAGCTATGATTTCTAACTCCTGATCACTTAAAAGCTTCATATAATTATTGTTATTGTTTCTCAGATCATCGATCTGATCAATTGATAGAATTTGCTGGGACTCCAGTGCTTCTATAACAGACTTCGCTTCATTTAGTTCACGTTTTGCTTCTTCAAGCTTTTCTGTTGTCTGCCCAAGATCTCTATTCATACTTGCAGCCCATTCCTCTGTTTCGCAGTGAGATGCCCTCTCTTCAGTCAGCATGATTTTTACTATGTCCAGTTCCAGCTGCAAATTCAACAATTCTTCATCATGCTTCATCATCAGAAGCTCAAGTTCCTTTTCTCCTATCTTCTCGTTTTGAGCAGCCCTCGCCATGTGATCTACAATAATTGGAGCTTCTGATAAATCCTGAAAGTATAGTTTATTACTGCTCATTAGTAGACATTATTGAAGATATAAATCAATCAAAACAGTATGCATGCATGCAAGCACATCCACAGGTAAACTTGAACACAGCACACACACATGCACAAGTCTTCTATTCTTTTCTCATGGTCCTTACATGACACTTCCATTATATGGAAAAATTTACATTGTGCTGTTCGTTATATGATTATATATAATGAGGCCACTAGGCTTCATGAGGAATCATTTCTTTGAGGCTTACCTCTGTGGTATCCATATCCATACTGTCATCTCCATCACTTGGTGCAGATTGTAGATTGCTTAACATTGATTGTAGACTGTTTATTTCTCTGCAGGAAATGGAGGGGGAACATCAACATTGAGGAACAAAATGCAAGAAGTTAAGAATTTATATGTACCATGAAGTGTATGGACTCCTTACCTATTGAGTTTTGCATTCTCCTCCAGACAAGAATTTAGGTTAGTCCGGCATTCATCTAACTCTTTCATAGTGTTCTTCAACTGAAAACGGTAAAAAGTTCAGTGTCAGAATAAGAGAACATAAACAAGCCTTCTTTTATTCCTATGACAAGACTAAGAAACAAACCTCCAAGCATAGAGAATCTGTTTCTCTGTTGATGGATGCAGCTTCCTGAATTACAAGGGAAAAACTATGAGGCCGTGCAAAAAAAATGAAAACAAAATCAATTCAAAAACACTCAGAATGGTAGAAACTCTTAGTTCTCCACCTGGTTCACAGAAATGAAAAGGTAATAAAATGCTAGAAAAATAAAATTACCCGAGGTTGCACATTAAGATTTGCATTGTCCTGCTGCCTTGAGTTTCCATCAAGAAATTGAAGCAGCTGGGGGAAAAGGAATTTTAGTCATACAGCTCCAGACAACAAGAAAGAATGACAAAAAGTACATTAGTATCAAATTGTATACAAACCTGATCGCGCAGTTTGGATAGTTCAGCCTGGAGTAAGTCTCTCTCCCCTTCTTCATAGAACTCTTGAAATCTACAAAATCCACAAGGATGAGACTTAAGAACCGGCACAGTATAGTCACTGTTTGTTTGTTTTTGTGAAAAAACATACCTCCTCAATTGTTCCAACAGCCTGATATTTTCCAAGGCAAAGCGAGTTACTTCCGGATTCCTATCAACTTTAGCTTGAAGCAAGTGAATCTGTTCTGTGAGTGATTTATTCTCTTCTAGTAAGTATGTGTCCGCAGGTATTGAGCCAGCTACAAGTGACTCCATTCTTTGAATCTTGTCCTCCCGAAATCTTAACATCATTTTAGTGCTCCTGGTGTCTTCCTCTCTTTGACGAACCTGAGAAGCATCAGTTTTAGTAATTTATGCCACAATTAACATGGAAAAAATGATAATAAATTTTCAAGAAAATATACCAAGCGGTTCAACTGTTCTATTTCAGCTTCAAGTTCCTTGATGGAAGTTTCTGCCATCTGCTCCCTTCTCAGTGCACCAGCAAGTGTTGTCTCCAGAGATTTCAACTGATTTAAATACCAATATGAGCAAACAAGTGATGACAGATGAAGGAAAACTAATTCGCATGACCAAGCTTGTAAAAAGTTTTGAGATTATGAACAGATAAAGTAAATAATGAGGAACCTGTTTAGTAGACATTCTCACAGTGCCTTTGGGCTCAAACCCAGTCAATTCTTCGGCCAGCTGTTTTTCCAAGTCAAATGCATTTTCTGCGGTATTTTGGATTGTTCCTGAACCAAATGACAGTGCTCTTGAGATATTTTGCCTTTTCAGGATTGAAAGCTCCTCTTGTAGAAGTCGTATCTGATGTCTAAGTGCATTGACATCCCCGGTAGAATCCTCATTCACCACAGCCTACACCATTAACAAAAAAAAAAGGACTCAGTATTAAAAGTATCATGAATTCTTCAAGGAAGTCTTGTCCTTGTATGGAAACAGAAATCCACTTACATTATTCTGAATAAGCTTTGCTCGTTGCGCAAACTTAAGAGTGTTAAGTGTTTCAGCTGCAGAGCTGCAAAAAGAATGAAGATAAAAACAGGAGACAAAACATCTTTATATAAATTCAGTGACCAAGTGTACAAGTGAAAAAACATTACCAAATAGAAGGGCTGACGTTTGCAATTATCATTGTCTTTGAGTTTCCTCCAAGTGAGTCCTGCAAAGAACTCAGTGTCAAGCAAGACATCGTGACTATTAACACGAGATGATTGAAGGCAATGGGTTTAGGATTACTTGAAGAAGGAAGGTCAGTCTTGAATCTCTATAAGGTATATGCCTTGGTCTCCCATTTGCAAGATCTACTAGGACCATAATCACATGACTGCACAAATTAAAAAGTTAATCACTTCAAAGCCTCCTTCCCTTTCAACATAAAACAGCATAAAGCAGAATTACGGTACCCCAGTGTAGATAGTGATTTATTAATGTTAGCAGCTTCCTTCAGACGCTCTCCCTCAGCACCAGAAGTTTTCTGCCTATTATATATAATTATGAGATTAGTTCACATATAACGAGAAATAGGTAAAGATAAAGAAGCTGAAATATAATAGCGTTTTACCTTTCAGAACCTGCAAGATCAACAAGGTTCAGTCTAGCAAAACGTAGATTACTTGTGGAATCTTTTTCCCACCTACTCTCGATTACACATGTAAATACACTGTGTGAACGACTACTCTCTCTGTTCATATTTGTCGCTGCAACTCTCCTATTGGAAGAACCCTGTGTGAAATAAACCACCAGTTCATGCAACCGAGCAAATGTTTTGGAAACATTGAAATGGGAAAGATAATGATCAAAGATTGCTAACCTGCATTAGTAGCCTTAAGATATCGCTTACTGTATAAACTTCAAATTCAGAGAGATTTTCCACATAGACGCCTGCTTTAGCATCCTCACGAATCTACAAAAGAGAATAACCAATGAAACAAAATATCTATGTAAGTACAAATGTCACACACCCATATACCAAAAAGTGAACGAACTTACTAGCAGATTGGTAGACGAGGGATCGAGAAGATCTGTTATTTGTTCGTTATAAATCTCCAAGAAAGAGCATTTACAGTTGTATTTTAATTTCTCATCCCTCCTACTCTCCTCCTCCTGCAATTAGAACAATATTTAATAAACATGTAATCACCATAATTTACATACCCAATATCATAAGGAGAATCGGAGCAAAACTTACAGCTTGAATTCTTGCAAACAAGAACTCAAATATACGTGGTGTCATTCCACGGTGTGGGCTGGGCTTCATTTCTAAATCGTCAATTTCACCAAGCATTGTATAGGTCTTCCCACTTCCCGTCTACATGTCAAAACCAGGCTCATTAAAACTGATAAGGCGTTAAAATAAAAAAAGGTTGGATAGATCATTGGTTGATATCCTTGGCTTTGTAATACGTAGAAACAGCTTTCAACTTAAGAACATTAGCTGACACCAAAGCACATAATCAGACCTGTAAGTTATAACATATACAAAAAAAAATAACTCCCGGCCAGTTACAAGGCTTCTACCAAATGACTTGAGATAAAAAAAAATTATAAAAAGTGAACAAAGAAATGTTGTTCTTACCCATGCATTCTAAAGGGAACTAGGACTGGTCCTAATTCTTTTAAGGATATTGGTTTTGGCAGCCCACAGAGCTAAGCTGTGGCGTCTTAGACAATAATTACATAGCCGTCACATTTCCAGCAAAAATATAACCTAGTTTTTGGCATGGGGCAATGCACTCTATTTCCTAGAATTCATGTATCGAACCTTCTTTCAACAAAGATACATGCATGCATGTAAAAAAAATGAATGCAAGACTATCAGAATTTGCAAAAAAAAAGCTATCTTTAAGCCCTGGTTGAAGTTATTTTTGCATTGCCAAAGTAACTGAGCAACTCAACAATGTTCAAATTTAGGATACATCCTATTCCTATAAGTGAAAAAAACTAACCTGTCCATAGGCAAACATGCAACTGTTGTATCCAGACAAGCAGTTCTCCACCATTGGAAGACTAGTCATTCTAAACAGCGTTTCCTGCAAAATCCAGTTTAAGCATCCATTAACAAACTGAAGATGTATATGATCAAACTTCAAAATTCAATGTTATCTAGCAAGACCTGATCAATAGATTCACATGCTACGTGGTCAAATGTGAATCGAGTTTCCGGTTGCCCAAGGTAAGTAACACATTGAGAACTCTCTTGCTTCAGACACCTGTTATATCCTTGTGTACTCCTCTCCATACTATTGAGAGGGCGGATACGTATAATAACCTGGGGAGTTTCAAAGGCCGTGAGTATAAATTGTAAAATACACATACCAAAATCTAAAGCTCCGAATTTTCACTAAATATAGCTTACCTGCACATTGTGATCCATCCAAAATGATGAATTTTCTTTAAGATCAAAGTGAGGCACTTCCACAGTATTCAAAACTGAACCCGAACCAGAAGAAACTGGAACCCCTTTATACAATGCAGCAAAATTCACTCCTCTAGCCCCTCCATTAACATCAGCTTTACTCCTAGTCCCCAAATTCAGGACTTTGTTAACACTCTTCGTAGGCGTGCTTTGAGTGGAATTGCTCTCATTATAACTAGGAGTAGCCCTCCCTACCGTCCTCATCGACCTGGGAGTCATGTTCATGAAACCCCCAATTCCATAACCAGCTCTCCCATCATCATGCCCTTCAGCCACAGCCGAGCTGGGCTCAGCCTTCTGAGCCCACCCGAACCGCTTCTTGGCAGAGAACTCAACCCCATGCTTCTCCGGAGTTCGAAGAGGCAATGCTCCCTTGGGCTTCACCGGAGTCCTCTCAATCTTACTCCGACCACTCGCTTCTTGCTCCGGTCTAGGCTCCTGAATCGCATTCAACGGAGCCCTAGGCGGCGGCAGCGGCGGCTCCGTCCCGGGCTGAATCGCCGGTATGTCCCTAGGGTTCACGGGGACATTCTCGATTTCGTCGATCTTCCCCGAATTCCGCCGCAGGAATTTGAAATCCCTCATCATTTTGCTACAATCAGAGCGAAATATCAAAAAATCGAAACGGAAATGAACACAAGAAATCGAAATTTGAGAGAAACAAACACGAAATGGAAGTGTACCTGTGAGCAGAGTTGAGGAACAGAACCCCGAGACGGCCAAACCCCGATATGGCTCACCGGAGAGACTGAGACTGAGCTGATCTCCGTCGCCTCTTCTTCGCCGGAAAGTGGAATTTATGTACAGGGTCTTGAATTTGATTCAACAACACATCTTCGTATCCTTCTTCTTCCTCTTCAGTTTCGATCTCTCTCTCTCTCTCTCTCTGAGTTTTTGAAGCAAAGCTCTTTGGCTGGGAGAGATTTTTGAATTTGGGGCTAATCTATGGCACACGATTTGAGGGTGTGATGGGAATGAACGGCTGAGATTGGATCATCGGCTGTACATTTGAAATCTGGAGGGCAAAGTAGACAATGGCACCGCGCTATTACGGATTTGAAATGGGAGGGGCATTTTGGTAAATGGGCAAAACTATTTGAAAATTTAATGCGAGTTTCGAACGGCTATATGGGTAGAGTAGGACCCACTCTACCTTCTTAATTATTACCTTAATCATTGTAAATCAGTAAAATCCACATTCAAAATTAGATGTGTTTTTGAAGGGTCAATACGTGTCTTTGGTACCAGATTCAAAACGCTGACGGAAAGAGCGTATATATCGGCGGATAGATATGACGGTAATGTTATCGTTATTGGTCTTAACTGCCTAAAACCGTTCAGCTTCATTTTTTCACTATTTTTTGTTATTTTTTCCTTTCAATCTCATCTTTCGGCCTATTACATTTTACATAGAATTTGTTTCAACCAAACAGAAAGAGAGGAGATATAAACTCTTTTATTATTATTTTACTGTTTCAGCCTCTTCCTTTCAATCTTAAGAAGATTTAAGGACTACGGATGCTCATAGATAATCATGGCTTCCTACAAGACTGCTTAATAGTTCTCGTCCTACAAATAGTGACTTCATAAAGCTCTGGAATAAGATCAAATGTGATGGGCGTTAGTGTGACCAACGTATTTGCCTAGGGCCTCTTTCTAGACCCAGGGTTTTTGGTGGAGAAGCCTTGGTATCACAACTTAGTCTTCCAACTTTTCTTCACTTTTATCGTGACGAGCCCTTCTCTCATTACCTTCTTCGGTACAAGACTTATTGGACTCTTTTAGGGCGGACGGGTGCCTTGTGCAATTGTACCAAGGAAGCATTTCTGATCGACCATCTTTATTATCCTTCCCTTTTTACCATAATCAAAAGTAGGGGTGGGCAAAACTTCCCTAGAAAACCAACACTAGCTGGCACCGACTGCAATCGACACCAGATTCACCAAAATCGGACTCCCCGATTAAACCCCTAAACGCTTTATCGTTTTTTTTGTTAAAATCGACTGTTAACCATTTAAAAACCAGACCGATAGTATATGGGCTGAAGCCCACCAAATATTTTTTAGTCAACCCTTTACTTTTTTCAGTAGGCCCAACTAGTATCCACCTCCAACCCACCCGGAAGTTTAGCCCATTATTTTTTTCAACCCACAAAATACTTAACCCTAACTCCTCTCCACTCTTTACTTATAAACATACAACTCGATTCTCTCTTTTTTTTTTTTTTAAATACACATTTTAGAGCTCACGTGTAAATTTAAATCCCACACTCAACAATTCACCACAAAAGAACGAGTCCAGATGTTTAGTTATGCCCTTCCCTGATAAGGTAGGTCGGTCCACACAACAAACCCTTTACATACCATGTTGGTGGCCAATAAATTAATATTTGGTTTATTTTAATCTCTATTTGTCATTTATAAGTCTAGGAGTGTCCATTTTTTGACCGTGGAAGTCTGTTAAATTAGATCCAACCGAGAGATACAAGTCATGATCCATGGATTATGGAATGAATCATCAATTAAAAAGTTATAATCCGATATATTGTCATATTGATATTATCCAAACGGGAAGGTAGGACAGAGTCGACTCATTTCAGATTTAGAGGCCGATTTAGAACAGATGTTCTGGTGTGTTAAGTGAATCTTAGATTTCAATAGGTTATGATATTTTTTAATCATTAAAAAACGATCAATTCGATTAGTTCTCGAGTTTGAGTGATTAATCAAAAGTTTTTTTTTGTGAAATTTACAGATATGGGCCGGTTATTTTCTTTGAACTGTAAGCAACCGTAACCATATATTAGCAAGATAAATAAGTTCAACCCAAAATAGATACAACGCAGTTCAAACATAAAAGTACGGGAATAAAGGTCATAACGTCATGGGACCCTACAGGAAAAGAAACTAATAACTTAATATAAATCATCGGGTACCGAAGTGCATCAGTGAGATGTTCGGAAGGAGATTCTACGGTAGCTTTCGAAGAAACCGATACAACGAATCCAAACGGGAAGCTAGGACAGAGTCGACTCATTTCCAGATTTGCGCTTAGGCGGACTATATACTCTCTCAAGGTACCGGCGTGCGTCGTCCTCCCTGAAATGATAGTGTAGGGCTGCAAGAACGCAAGAGTTATGGGGCTGAGGTGGTAGGAGAGTGTCGTTTTAGAACTTGGTGGGACCACTGCCACCATACGTCTAGTAGGGCGGTGTTGCTGGCCGACCCCCCACTGGACCGCGAGCTCTTCATTGATCGAGGTGAGGGTGTTTGTAGCCCCATGTTGCTGCTCCATACGCCCCCTCGAAGCATGTAGAACGCTCGGATTCAATACCCATAAGTTCTCCCACCAGACACTTCCTACCTGTGAGGGAACCCATAGCTAGACCGGGGATACCCGCTAGCCTTTCCTGCGTACGACTCACGTTGCTGATCCTCGTAGGTCCCGACAATTTTGTGGGACCCATAAAACACCACCACAGGTGTATAAGAGAGGACTCATACCCATCGAACAAATGAGCCTCCACGACCGCGAGACCAATTAGATCCCACCGTCAGTTATCCAACGTCGACCATCCGGTCCAGAGTCGTCCCTACCCGCGAGAGTGCCGCCAAGGACACAAGAAGCAATAGTCGCCACCGTCATAAAAACAAGGACCACACCCTCGGACCATGTGGCGGCTGAGATCAAAATTTCCTTGCATAAGCAGACATATGTCTCCTCACTCTCTGTTTGTGCCGTCGTGCACCGTGGGTCCGTCGTAGCGGGCCCTGTCTGCCCTGTCCCCAACCGTGCTTGGAAACGATGAGGGGCGCTGCATAGAACACCCCATACGTAGAGGACATCCAAAACCCCCATGGCTGTCAAAACATAAGACATGTCGTCTGATAGAGAGAGCTTCAACCTTTCGCCGAGTAGAACCTGCAATAGTGCACATAAAACCCATGGTTGGAGCACACGCCCATAGTTGGACATGGTGTGGTGATCAATTAGCAGCGGAGGCGTCGCTTTCCTCCCCTTGTTCTCTTTTTTCTTTTCCGTTTAGGGGCTCAGAAAGAACGCGACAAATATGTGAGCTTCGGGCCGGTTATTAGATCCAAATGATTCCAAATTCAGATCCAAATGGGTCGATCATAATCTATGAAATAAAAAACCCGATAAATAAGAGATTGGTCCTAAAAATTAAGTAAAAATCGGTCTACCTAACACTTTTTTAGAAGAACACGAGATTATCAAATAAAATAAATAGACCAAACTCCAAACCAAACACAACGTAGCAAATAACATAAAAAGTGGTCCTAACATCCTGGGACCCAAAACAGAACAGAAGATAAGAATAATAAAAGTGTTCAAGTTGCCGAACCGCTTCACTGAAATTTAGGAGGGAGATACTACGGTAGCGTCCGAAGACACCGATACAGCGAGTCTAAACTGGGAGCTAGGACAGAGCCGGCCCATTTATGGAATAGCGTCAAGGCGGACTGTGTACTCTCCCAGATTGCCAGGTTGTGTCCTCCTCCCTTGAATGATAAAGGTAGGGCTCAAAAACGCGAGAGTGATGGCCACTGAAATGGTAGAAGAGTGTCGTACCAGAACTTGGTGGGACCATTGCCACCTTTCTTCCAGTGGGGTGGAGTGTCTGTTTAACCCCCCACTGAGCCCCTGGTTACTCATTGGCCGAGACGTGGGTGCTTATAGTCCCCCGCCGCCGCATGTGGTGCACGCCCGGAACGTGCAGGCCCTTCCGATTCTGAATTCCCCATCTCCCGCTCTGGTCACTTCCTCCCACTGAAAGGGAAGAGACGCCTACATTCCTGGTCCCCCTCAGATACTCCGCTTGGGGTCCCGAAAAGTCGTCTCCTGCAGTCAACCCCTTGTTTCTTCTGTTAGGTGCTCCTTACGGGGACATGGCGATCCCGTATCCCCAAACCTTAGTCCCGATGATATTTGCTTTCCGACCTGGGATAGTAGTCCTCGACCTACCCTTTCCCTTCATATCCATATATAATTTTATAATAATGGTACTGTATAAAAGTTCAACTAGGGCATTTTTATTATCACAAATGAATATACAATATCACACCGTAACCATTATTTTTATCTCGGTGATTATTATTTTTTGCAAATCCGTACACATAAAATCATAGTCTCACTATTTAAATCTAGGTTGTTTCGAGGAAAGTGGTTGCGTGATACCGACAATCAAATCATGATACTTTTAATATTGGTAATAGTTATCATCAACGGATCATCCTCCGTGTCTTCAAGGTTGTCGTGTTCCGATGAATTCGGATAACTCTATCTATCTATCCCAACTTGATCCATATTCTACCTATATCAAGATTTTGTGCACTTACTTATTCAGTTAAATGTTTATCATGACTTATATAGAAAATAGTCTTGATCACATTTTTTTAGACAGTTTAACCAGACAAGTATTGCTCGAGCTCGACATGTGATAAGTGTGTATTTTTATATTGTTTGTACGTATTGCGTTACACTTTTTATATTCATTTTATAATCAACGGTTAAACATCATTCTTTATTGGATCCACTAGTTGATCAAATGCTTAAAACAATTTTTAGTTTGTATTATAAGAACCACTTTTTCAGGAAAACCGGTCTTCGGGTATCTAGGCATGGTTTATGCCATGATCAGAGTTTTTACGATAATGTACATCTACATTTGTACAATAGAAATTCGATAAATTAATAAACTCTAAAATAATATTTTTGTTTGATCCCGACTCGGTGATATGGTGTTTAATTAATAATTCTTTTAATTAATTAATTTTGATGGTCTCGTAACTATTAATTTATAGAGTTTCCACTGTACGAGTGTTTAATGAATTTTTTTACATGGCATTAGAATCTAACCCCGTTTACTTGCATGTAAAAGTATAATCTAATACGTTTGATTGGTTATATCTCTCGTTCATATGTAAAAGTTTGGTTTTATTGTAATTGTTGTATATCCGTTCAATTTATAGTCCACACGTAGAAATGTAGTCTTTAAACGATGTGCACATAGATACATGTTATGTTACTTAAGGTTAAATCAACCGATAAAATCAATGTTTTGATCGTAAAATCAGATGAGATACATGGTTCGATTCCAGAATCGAAAAATCTAGACTATAATAAACAAAAATCCAAGTCAAAAGACACGGTTGAGCAAGGTTTCGTATATCATACCTATCTAGAACAGTGCATGTCTTATTTTAATACTTAACAATGGCCTTTGGGATCACCCAAAGGCCACATTTACAATATCCAAGCAAATGCTTAAGATGCACGATCATGTCAACTATATAAACCCACAAATTTTCAAGTGTTCATAAACAGATCGCGACGCGGAAAAAAGACGCGGAAAAAAGAAGAAGACGAAGAAGAAGAAGAAGATCTATATGTATATATAGAGAGTGAAGCATTTATTAAACAAAACCCTAGTTTCAGAGAGAGAGAGAGTTATTATTATTACAAAGATGATAAAGAGGTTGGAAATGTGCATGGAGCTTCTCCGGCTCGCCGTCGACTTCGTGGCGGTGTTCGTCGAGGCCGTGGACACGGGGGGGCGCCCACACGACCGGCTGCCTCAGGTCTCCGTCCCCATCGTCGGCTTCCTGCCGTGAAACCCATCGCCGGCAACTTGGTTTCGAGGTTGGTTTGATTATTTCATTTGTTTTAATAAATGTATATTGTTGTTTAGGGTTTTGTTTCGATAGGTTTAAGATTTTAGGGTTTTTTTTTCCTTTGTTTTGAGTAATTCTAGATGTTGTATAGCTATGAATGGAGGCTTGTAATTTGTTGTTGAGCAATGGAGTTTACTATAAATTTGATTTTTTATTATATTTATTTGTTGCATTTGCAATTTGTATATTGTTTTATTCTTTGTTAAAGAGTGCAATACCAACAATAAGTGTGTGGAATCAACTTCAAGTGCAAGTTGCAGACTTGAACATGGAAGGAAAACCTTAGCGAGTGGAGATTTTGATACGGGAAAATGAATCTGAATTACAAATTTGATCGATAAAATTTTGTAAATCGACTACAAGGTTTTGTATAAACCAATGGTTTACATATATTTATATGAAGACATTACTTCTTTAACCTCATAACGTTTATATTTGAAGTTTGAGCCAACATTTATTCGAAAGTTTATGTGACAGATTCACTCTTGCATAAAAATAATTATTATATATATGGTAGAATGATCTAAATCTTATATGAGCTCGATATCTCTCATTTAATCAAATTATTTGGTTCACTTAGACTTCATAGAATTTTTGTCGTATCGAATCACATGGAGCCAAAACTTCATTAAACTCCAAAAACATGTTCTTCTCACTATGTTAACATCTCCCAACCCCACCACCATCTGATGAATCATGAATGGATGTAGTGTGTTTGTCTTGGAATTTAAACCTAATTAGTTTTGTTGGATTGTTAATAAAGGGAAGCAATAAAAATGGTAGGTTTAAACTATAGTAATTAACACCAACACTTTCTATTTTTCTCACCTTTAAGTAGCTCACAAGGCAAGCTATAGTTACCCCATTTGTTTTATTTTATTTTTTGTTCAATCATTGGGGAGACATATCACTATCATCCAATGCATTATTTCAAAGATAAGGTTGTAGTAAATTGTTGGATGATTGTAAAAAAAATCATTAAATATCCTGTTTCTTTATAGGTTGTATAGTGTTTTTTTCTTCTTACAATTACAAAATATTATGATGAATTTCTTTGGTGTCGTGTGTAAATTTGATTTAAAATAATGATTATATCCTCTAAACGTAATAAATAAAAGACAAATAATCTAAAATTTTCATCTCTTAATCTTCCTTTTTGTTGTTATACGTTAAAAAATATAGCAATTTTGTAAAAATTACAGCAAAAAGATAAGTTTATGATATCTAATTTTACAATAATAAAAAAAATGCTACCATTTACAAAAAAAATGAATAAGCTAATATGTTGTTTCATGCTATCATCATTAAATTATAAATTGTAATATAGTTACTATTAAACACTATTAAAAATATATTTAAAACGCATCAATTCAATGGTTAATTTTTTTCATTTGAGAGATTATAAGTTTGATCCGTGTGTGCATTTTATAGTCTATAAAATTTTTTTTTTTTTTGAGAGGGGAATCAAAATGTCACATATTATATATCAAAGATATACGTACAAGCAGTTGGACACACATGCAACACATAAACATACTCCAAGAGGCGCAACATCGCTGCACAGCAACAGATGCAACAAGTGCACATAAATCTGTGATAAATGTAGTCATTCGCCCAGACTGAATCAAATTCAAGATATATACATATATTTTTATGCTGATATATAAAATATATAGAAGAGAATAATAACGATCTTATAAGTCATTTCAAAAAAAAAAAAATAACAATCTTATAACATACAAAATTACAAGGGTACATGATTCACATGTAGATATTGCAATCTAGTTAATAATTAATTTCTTCTAATCCCTCGAACCAGGACCGAAAGTTGATCAGATTCATTCAACAAACACGTTATTATTAATTTTTGTCATTTTCTTATTTGCCAGATGTGTCTTATTCATTGGCATCTTCATCCTTAATCAACGGTTAAGGAAACAATAATCAAAACGTGTCTTAAAAATATGCTTCTTTTTCTTTTCGTGCACATTTCATGCAACATATGATCCTGTCTTTGATTTCTCTCCGCATAAACAAATAAATAAATTACAAGATCATAGATCCTGATGAATTATTTAAATATCATTAAAAAAAATTAAACTTGTAATCATCTTTGTTGAAGCATTTTTCATGATGAGTAATTTTTTTGGTATTGAAATGTGAATCCTTTAGACAAAGGAAGAGGATAAGGATATAATAATCACCTTTCTCATTAATAAAAACAATGGATCAAAGGTCTAACCAAACAAACAAACACTTAGATATATTCAGATTTTACAACCGGGTCTTAAACTTAAATTTACAAACCATCAAGCATATTTAAACCCAACAAAGGGCCAAAGATAAAACAGAAAACGTTAGAAAAAAGTCTAAAATCCTTATATAACAATCATGAAACCCTAAAAGGCCAACCACCCAAAAAGTAGAATCTCCAAAGAACCCCGAGCATAATTAACCGACAACCACCACGAATGTTATTGCCGACCCAACTCCCGGATAACAGGAAAAGGAAATACGCGCACCCAAACTAAGACCACCCACAGTCAAGGTTGTAAATGGCGCTAGGCGTGAGTCGGGCGGTGAGGACCCCTAGGCGCT
>JAYMTN010000130.1:0-21407 GCA_036897425.1 Erodium trifolium
TGGAGGTGGCGAAGGGAGGGCTAAGGCCGGGAGCCATATCTGACCATGTGTTCACAAAGTGGAGACCGGAAAATCCATCAGCTACATGGTGCTGCATACCGACTCCAAGTGAGACTCCGCCGCATTTGAAATATGTTACCTGCAGAGAACCAAAACCAAAAACACGTGTGGTGTTTAGAGCCAAAGGTAAATACAGTGCCAAAGTATTCTTCAGGCAACTCAGGAGTTGTAAAAAAGACTCTGAAGTTCAAAACAAAAAAATATATTTCAATAGATCGTTCTTTTGTCCAACGCAACTGTCTTGTCTTCAGTCATGACTAATAAGATTAAAACTGGCCTGTTTTGTTTCCAGTTTAGTCAACCTCGCTTAAAACTCTTAGAATTTAATCACTGTGACCATTAAGTCTTAAGGAGTCCTCGTCTTAATAGCCACAATTTTATCATACAAGCAATTTAAAGGTAAGAAAAATTGGATCTCAAATACAACAGAGAAATACACATTTTTCGAGCCTCGGACTAAATCGCCTCGACTCAGCAATTTTGAGGCTCACCTAATGTTTCTGAAACATGCTTTTCTCTGAATAGTCACATATATAGACTATAAATCTTACACCAACACATCACAGTTACAGCATCAGAAAGCCAATAATCTATAACTCCATTTTTTATCATGGGTTTCAAATACCCAAGAAACATGTATAGCTCACAAACCAAACAGTTTTCCACACTGAACAAAGCCTACTCCATGAGCCATTACTTGAAAAATCTCATCCAGTTATTCTGAAATGAAACAAAGCCCAAAACCAATCCTATAGTTCCCACAAGATCAAATAACCAAATACATTTCCCCTTACTGATAAATATTGTATTTATGCCTTCTTTTGCACAATTATCATGCCAAGTCACAAATATGATAGCAGCAATTGTCACCAAACCAACAGTCCAATTTAAGGGCTCGTGTCATCATCAATTGGTATCTACTATACCAATATTGTCACAACACCATTTTCCATATATTTTTGTTTCAGGACCATAAAAAGAAGAAAAAGCCATTACTGTGTCCCTACTACTACCAAACTGCTAGTACAATAATAGACAGTCAATTAGACCATAAGGCCCAACATAATGTTCTAAACTAACAGCAATCAATACCAATATGATATACTAGTGCAAGAAATGTCCTCGGAGCATAAACATACCTGCAAAACCAAAAGAGGGTATGACCCTATCCCACCGGAATAATCCACAGCCGGTATAAGCTGCCGGAGCTCTAGAGTGGGAGCAAAGTCCCCAAAATCATCAACCACTGAGTCAGTCTCAGCCTCAACAAGCAGCACTCCCTCGGCATTACAGTCAATCTCTATCCGACCATCCTCATCTCTCTTCAAGCGCCCAGCCATAGGGTAGAACGGGACCAAGGCCTTGCTAAGTGCCTCCTTAAGCACCTGAGCATCAAAGAAGTTTTGAGCTCCAGACGGCCGGTAGAAATACACACTAGGAGTGTGCATGCTGGGCACAACCAGATCAACATTTGCATTCCACAGGGCGTAATTAGGTGTCTCCCCCGCCGGGGTCACCATAGTTGACTCCTTCACATTGATGATCATTCTTCCAAAATGCCCCTCTATTGCTACAAGAAGTTGGCCACCAAAATCAGAACTAATTCGAGCCTAGTTCTAACATATGCCATCAGTACAATACCATGAAATTTCCTTACTTTCTCAATCTAAAACTCAACAAAATGGAAACTTTAGGACGGGGAAGAAGACCCATTAGACCAAAATCAAAAGGGTATAATTATTATGCATGTACGATATATATCCGCGAACATCCCGCAGAACACGCTACATTTTTCAACAAAAATATGCTTTCACGGTTTCACCGATCGATTAGGTAAATCACGCAACATCAATGAACTAATACAATTTTCTGGAAAGTGGAAACAGCCCACCAAAAGATAATCAGAAATCGACCCAAATACACACATAATCGTCGAAGAAACGGTACCTGAATTAGGAGAAAACGCAGGGAAGCGACAGGTACTGGGTTAGTGGAGCATCGGTGGGAGCTAAATAGGAGCGAAAAGGAAGTGCTGCGGTGGTGGTCACCAACCTCGCCAACTGACCAAGACAAGTCACCAAACGAGCCAACCCAACCCACGCTCTACATTTTCGAATATATCTAGTCAGACTATAATTAGACCGATTAATTAGTCCTTTGAGACCGGTTTGTGCTTAACATAAAGTCCACCCGACCCGTTAAAGGAGAACAAGGACGGAGTTGGTGAGAGTGAGACCAGAACGCGAACACGACAAGCTCATGTTGGAAAAAAAAACTCGAAAATGAAATGAAAAGTAAAGGAGTTCGGTGAGATGGCAACCTTAAACGTGGGCCTAACATAGATTGAATTGAGATTAGTCCATCGCCGGACCTTTGTACATATCGTGGTGGTGATCATGAATCCACGGTGGTGGCTAATGTATGTCCATATGTTAATGCTATAGTTAGAACACTACGTATAGATCGGTTATCTCTTATCTGCAAGAGTGTATCAAATTGTTTGATAAGTTTTACCTTTTAACTAGAGTTAGGCAATATTTGAAAAATGTCTTTTAGTCATTGTTAATGGATTTGAATTTTGATGTTCTTCATTCATTTAGAATCTAAAATATGATTTCATATCAAATCGATATTTATTATACGTGTTTTCGAAAGACGGCTCACGTTTTATCGAATGAAGTTGTATTTTTTTTAGCTTGGAGCGGATCTCCCCGCTATGCAAACCTCCAGGTGGAACTACAATGTCCAGGAACCATAAGTGCGGAAACCACAATCCAACCATACCTCCCCCACAGGAAAGGATATGACAACGTCCTAGGTCTGATCTCGTTCAATAGGGCCATTGACATGAGGATCCCTTGGTCCCCTGACCTTCCTCATGACAATTGGACACAAGGGCCGGTGGTGTGGCCAAAGCTGGGAGATGAGGAACCCCCGGGGCTTCAACAACAACAGTAGAAAACCCGTCAGCGATCCTGAGTTGTCGGGGACTACAAACACGAACCTTCATTGACTCTGCTGGGACAACTACGAGGTCTACCACAGACTCGGCTCTGATGGCATAATAGCGAGGAACGGGATGCCTCGCATGCCGCCATGAGTCCTTTAGGACACCCCCGGGGTGTCTAAGAGGAGCCACATCCTGATCTTTGTGAATTAGATACACTCTTCCCAACCTCCTTCTTTTCTTGGCATACCCTTTGACCGAACGCTAAGACACAATGACATCGTTCAAGTCGAGACGAAAAAAGTCTCATGCAACCACAGAGCCAAACACAGCTATAATAAGAAACTACCCCTAACATCTCTTTGGTCTTAACCGGGTTTTTACATATAGGATCAATGTTTCGGCTATCACCAAAACATAATCTCATCCTGTCCCTTAATTCTCATTATTGTACTATCTTTCTGACCATCTTATTTTTATGTCAATCAAAAATTATCCGTACGCTAGAAAAAAGAAAGAAGAAGAACAAAGAGATATAAAAACACATTAATGGTAGAGAACGAGACTTACTATAAAATAATCTGAGAATGTTAGACTTAGCATCATAGGTGGCTATATATCGGACAATATTGGCCCAAATTGTCTTATTTGGAAAAGAAGCAACCCATATAAAGCTAAGCCAGACCCAATATGGTAGAAGTATATATTGGCCCAAATTGTCTTCTTCAAAAAGAAGCGGCCCATATAACATATAACGCTAAGCTAGATCGGGCCCTTACGCGATCAACAGAAATGGCCCAAGGAAATAAAATAACAGAAAATTCGTTATAATATATCTGAGAGCCAGAAGTCACATTCAGCGACAGAGATCAATCAGTAGTCTTCCGGGAACACTCTCGCCTCTCTCCCTCCCCGTTGAATCACTGTACGGACGCCATAGCCAGAGGAAGAAGTGAGTATTCATCTCAAGCCCTTGCCACCTCCATCTATCAATTTATATATCATTCCCATTTAATATAACTAGTAATTATATCAACGCAGAAATAGGAAAAGAAATGATATCGTGAATCAGGATTTCAGTTTTGTGATGTGTTCTGCAGATTTTAGAAATTTTCCTTACAGCTGAGGTGATTTTTCCGTTATTTTCATCTAATTTCTTCTTTTTCACAGCCAAATGGAAGGTGATATTTGAATTAACTAATCGAGTTTCCCGATTTGGATGTATATTTGGCTGTTTTGGTTTAATTTTGTCCTTATTTGGTTAAATTCGGTAAGGAATTGAAATGTTTGAGTGATCTGATCTTGCTGGATGGGTTGCTGGTGATGCTGATCCATTTTTGTTTATGATACTGCTGAACATATTTGCTAATGCCATGATGCTTAAGACCAATACTACAATTAATGCTGTCCGTTAGTATATTGTCTGGTTGGTATAGTGATTTGAATGGAAACGATATGCTTGAACATGGTTACTATAAACAGCACCTGGTAGTGGGGACTGGTTCTGCATCTGTAGTGTCTTTTCTGTTTGAAAATACATGTATGTGGTAAAGGTTCTCTATAGAAGCGTGTATAAACATATCAGTATGTTATTTGTGTTTATTTGGTTCTTGTTATTTATATGCTCTAATAGCGTATTTGCATACCCTCATACCGACTCTTAGTGGGTTGTCTGATGGGTTATTGGTTGATCGATTGGTGTTGCTGTAGCTAGAAATGGGAGTTTATCTCAGCACCCCAAATACTGAGAAGGCCTCGGAAGATGGTGGGAATGACAAACTTCGATATGGACTGTGTTCCATGCAGGGTTGGCGTTCCACCATGGAAGATGCTGTAAGTATTTGTTTTATTAGTGATGAGGCCAACTTGTTGTGATTTTTGTCCAAAGATTTACATGCTGAAATATATGATCGGTTGGGAATGGTACATTTTTAAGCTCTATAATCTAATACCTAGGTAGGTGTAAAATTTCATTTCGAGATCCACTATGGTTTGTACGAAATTGAAATTATAGCGGTTTGTGTTTAAAATATAATATAGCCTTAAAAAATAAATCGACTGTGCATATGGGGTGTTATTCTTCTATTCATATGTTAATCAAGTAAGGTAGTTGGTTATATGAGATAAAGTTGGTGTATGAACAACTTTAATACCGTTTACGTTTAGAGCCTATTTGGTTGCTGGAGGGGTCCTACCCATAACTTCATGGCATCTGAAGGAACAAATGATTCATCATGAATAAAGTGGATGTTCTGATAATAACTTCTGCATAAGGTGCCATACAGAATATTAGTTAAGCCGTTCAATGAGACAGACAAATCACGATCTTTACGAGAACAGCTAGTTTGGTTGCGTACTCGCGAAATGTTGGAACTATGCCTCAACATGTTCAAATGAACAACATTTGGTAGCTACAGCTTCTGTGATATGGTATTAAAGTATATTATAATTTATAAACATCCATATTTAGCATACTATTTAAAAATGATTACACAGTTAGATATTTATTTTAGAGATTTTTGTTAGGAAAGTAGATATGTAGATGGGTTTTTTGAAGTCCAAATACTTTGTTGACATTACATAGAAGTTGTCATGTTAGAAAGTATGTGTTATTCAAATTGTATGTGATGATGTCGGAGCAGGTTAGAAACGTGAACAGCTTTTAGATTTCTACTATGCTAGTCCCATAGTGACTAGGATTAAATTTGATGAGATGAACATCACATCTCATCAAATTTACTATTCAACTGGAGCTGATCAAGAAGAATAATGATATGAGAAACCTTAATATTCCAGCTCCATCTCCAAGTCTGCTCTTGTTTATTTATTTACTCTTATAACTTAAGACAAATTGAAAGTCATTAATATTCTACTGATGGATCTAATAGAAATATATTAATCTAACACTTGACTATCAAATTCCAATTAAACTGATAAAGAGCTTCACTCCATGTGGATTGATCATGCAACCTTTATTCTTATGTTAGTGTAAGTTTAGGATGCTCAGTTTCTGCACCATTTTGTGATTCTGTAGCTTCATAGTATTACATGAATTAAAATGTTTTGCCTCTTTTATACTATGCACTTATACTATGTGCCTAACAGCATGCAGCTTATCCTAATTTGGACAGTTCCACGTCTTTTTTTGGTGTTTATGATGGACATGGAGGTTAGCACCTAAGTTTGATCTTTTTATTTTATTTTTTTCGTTTGAGATATTATTATAGTTCAAAGTTCTTCTTATTGTACTTGTTTGTGGAAGTTCTGCTATTTCTTAACTGAATTTTGTTAAATTTGGTTAAAAAAATACAAGATATTCTTATAATTGGAGTTTCACCTTCCCTCTTACACAATTTGCTCTGCTTAACCTTTAAAGAGTGCAAAAGTTAATGTGACTTTGGAGGAGAAATATATGGGAAAAAAAAGGAGGATGCTACTGCTTAGGGAATATGAACAATGCAAAATACTTAGTTAAGGGCGGTGGATTCTTGTATGTGATATGGTGAAACTTATTTTTTTTTTCATAATCTAGTGTTCTTACTATAACCTTAACCCAAGTCAGATCTAGTGCTTTTCCTAAAAAGATTCATGTTTAGATCTGATCTTATTTAGCTTGGCCTCACATGGTAGAGTAGTTGGTTCCATTTCCCTTAATAAGTTAATTTTTTTAAATATGTCATGTTTTCTCCTGAACAAAGTTCACTGGCATGCAGGTAAAGCTGTTTCTAATTTCTGTTCTAAGTATCTGCACCAACAGGTGCTCAAGGGTGAAGAATACTCAGCTGGAGACATAGGCACTTCTGCACAGAAAGCTTTTCTCAGGTTACATAATTTGTTCTTTTCTACTTTTTGAAATCATTTTGCCATGTAATAATAGTTCTTGTTAGAGGTGGCTAAGTTTTTTACCTGTAGGTAACGTGTTGCAGTCCACCTGGGAAACTCAAACCTAGTTGTGACTTTATAACTGGCCACTGTTGCTGCTTACAGTTGTAGTTCCCACGAAAAGTATCATGTTTGGCTATTGCCCTTTGCTGTTTGGCACCATATAGGCTATTTTATACCCAAAAAAAGTACCAAATAGTTTAAAAGACAGAGATAATGATCCTTTTGCTATTTTAGTCCCTTTTAAACTATCGCTACGACTGAGAGAAAGCTGTAGTTTGAATAGCTGAGGCTGGATTTTGATGAATACATGAACACTAATTATTTTTTATAACTTTTCTATTTACTAATTAATATAGTATATGATGGTTCAGAATGGATAAAATGATGTGCGGGCAAAGAGGTTGGAGGGAATTAGCTGTATTAGGAGATAAAATAGACAAGTTCTCTGGTATGATAGAAGGGTTGATATGGTCTCCTAAGAACGGTGAAGACCAACACCAAATTGATGATTGGAATTTTGAAGAGGTGCGTCATTTCTGCCCACAGTTGTTTTGAATTTACGTGGAGCATGTACATCATAAATGTCCTTTGGAAAGTTTATGAGGGTTATGTATAATATAATATAGTTAATTGTAATTGAATTTTAGTGTATATATATGTATAATATCAATCTCTTATATTCTACTGTATTATAATATAATAAGGAATTTATATTTTACACACTAGGGGCCTCACTCCGATTTTCCCGGGCCAACTTGTGGAAGCACTGCTTGTGTTGCAATCATTAGAAACAACCAACTTATTGTTGCAAATGCTGGTGATTCTCGATGTGTGCTATCAAGGAAGGGTCAGGTAATCTTGCTTGAAACTCAACATCTACTCATCTTTTCAGTCTAAATTACTTATGCTGATGCATGGAGTTTGAGACCGTATAATTATTGGGCCCTCCACTTATCAACTTGGGCGTTTAGGTTGAAGTAAATTTTAATATGATATCATGGCACAAGTTTGATCTATTAGGTGGCCTGTTTATGTTGTCTCCCCATGTAGTTCATGTCCACATACAGAGCATGACTGCACGTGAGGTAGAGTTTTTCAGTAATTTGTTATCCACATGCAGACATGCTCAACATCAATTTTTGAGGTTGTCCTGATGCTCTGTGTTATTATATCGAGATGTTTCCCCTTTTCTTCATTTTCTCTCTGTTTTACTTATCATTACTTGAGTATATTTTGTTTCTATGTGTCTTTTAAATGTGTACTTCTAAATGCGTGAACTATATTTTGTTTAATATCTGACATGGATGTGGAATATTTCCAGAATATTTTGAATGCATATTATTGCAAGGTGCTTATCTGGATTGTTGATCAGAAGAAGATACAAGGCTATTATACCATACTTCATTTCCTATCAATATGGCATTTGTACATCTCATTCTTTGTAATTCTTATCATGAACATTTTTCTATGCAGGCACATAATTTGTCTAAAGATCACAAGCCTGACATCGAGGCTGAGAAAGAAAGGATACTAAAAGGTGGTGGTTTTATCCAAGTTGGACGAGTCAATGGTAGCTTAAATTTGACGAGAGCCATTGGTACGTATTATTTTAGTCCAATTCCTAATTGGACATCTATTTTAAGAATTCCAGTTCCTATTGGGTATAATTTTTTGTTTATTCCAGGAGATGTGGAGTTCAAGCAGAACAAGTCTATGCCAGCTGAAAAGCAGATTGTAACTGCCAATCCAGACATAAACACTGTATGTAGCATCTGAAATTTTATATTATGCACTCTGTTAATATACTTGAGTAAGAACATAAACATAAAGTACACCATTAAACTGGTGATCTAAGTGCATGGTGATGATCGAGCCCTTAAAAAAAGTGCATGGTGATGAGGATGGGCCATTATGCTAGCCATGCAATGGTTAGCATTAACTTATAAGTTCTGTTCTTTCATTTCTTTTATTTTGTTCCTTGAGCAGGTTGAGCTTTGCGATGACGATGAGTTTCTGGTTATAGCCTGTGATGGAATTTGGTAATTTACACAGATCCCATTTCCAAAATCTCAAATTTGATTAATTCTCTTCTCTTCCTGAAATTTATACATTTCTTCATTATTTCTAACTGGAATAAAGTCAATTTCATCCACAATTGTTATTTGGTAAATGTACTGGTACAAATCATAATGGCAACAAGCTTTCAACTCTTTTACACGCCTGGTTGTCTTTTCCTTTCTATGATTAGGGATTGCATGTCAAGCCAACAACTTGTGGACTATGTCCGAGAACAATTAAAAGATGTAAGTTCTTGATATCGTTTCCTGAAACAATATTAAGCTGACACTGATACATCTTAATTGGTTCCCAGGAAAGTAAACTGTCTGCAATCTGTGAGAAAGTGTTTGACAGGTGTTTGGCCCCATCACCCGGTGGTGAAGGATGTGATAACATGACCATGATCTTGGTTCAGTTTAAAAAAACAGCTGGTTCGGGTGCTTCTGCTGAGGAACATGCCCTCTCTAACGAGGAACCAACAGAGATGAGTAGCAGTTCAAGTTCACAGCATACACCTTGAGGTACAAACCACTGAAGATATGATTTGGAGTACCGGTTTCTAGAAGTTGATGAGCACAACTACTAGCAATCACAATCTTCCCTTTTCTGAATTTTTCTTCATATTATTGTAAATGTTTGGAGTTTTCGTTTGATATAGATATTGAACTTGTGTATATGGTGTGTGGAGACTGAGATCTCTATGTATCGGATGGGTTTGTTTCTACGTGTCTTTTTAATTTACCAATTGACCCACCTTGTTTAGTTCATTTTCACTATCAGTCTTTCTTCCTCAGTTGAACAGTTCCTCGATCTGAGATACTGCATAAAGTCTTAAGCGGGTTAGACACATCAGATTTTATCGGATTTATGATATTTTGCCATTCCAATAAAAAAGAGTTATGCAGCATAGAAAAGGAAAAACATTTTATTTTATCTGTTAGAATATAACTATAATTATATTTCATACTATCTGTTCGACTTTTTAAATTGAGTTAGTCTTCTAATATGGTATTAGAGCATGATATCTCAAACACTTGTCCGTCTCAGGGTGCTTGTTAGAATATAATATAATCGGGCCTTCACGGAGAACTAAGCTTATTTTACAAAAACTTATAGTAAATTATTTTTCGTATGTATAATCATGTAACAATCACATAACATCAACTCTTTTTTTAAAATGACATTTTTATCTTTTATATTATAAGTGTCTTGTTATTATTATAAGTTATAACCATCTTATGTAAAACATAATCATATTAATAGATTTACCAACAAAAAATAATTAGCCGTAAACTTCTGTAAAAAAGAAACCGTAAATTTTACAAAACACGAACTACTGATATTTTTTTTTTTGCAATTACCTCACTTATGGGTTTATGGTTAAATGATAACGCCTATTTACCATTTTACCCCTATGAAGTAACTGGGCAGTCCTCACACCTGCAATTCTCTTTGCAGTTTCTCTCTTCAGTCTCACACCTTGTTCGACGGAAGCAGAAATGGAGGCGAAGCCGAAACTCCACCAAGATCCAAACAACAAGCCCATGTTACAACTTCTCTGGTTCTACGCCGTAGCTGCCTGCATCAAGCTCCTACTCATCCCTTCTTATCGCAGCACTGATTTCGAGGTCCACCGCAACTGGCTCGCCATTACGCATTCTCTCCCTCTCTCTCAATGGTACTCCGACGAGTCCAGCCCCTGGACTCTCGATTACCCTCCATTCTTTGCCTTCTTCGAGCGCTTTCTCTCCGTCGCCGCCAACCTCGTTGACCCCAGAATCGTGCACCTCATAGAAGGTCAAAATTATAGCTCAGACACAGTGGTTTACTTTCAAAGAGTAACCGTGATTTTGTCAGATTTGTGGCTTTTATTTGGGGTTTACCGATTGACCCGTAATTGTTTGGATTACAAAGGCCGATTTGCCATTTGGGTATTGATTGTTTGGTCGCCTGGGTTGTTGATTGTGGATCATATGCATTTTCAGTATAATGGGTTTTTGCTGGGGTTCTTGTTGCTGTCGATCTCGTATTTGGAGGAAGGGAGGGATCTGATGGGTGGCTTTTGGTTTGCGGTCTTGTTGTGTTTCAAGCACTTGTTTGCAGTAGCCGGACCTGTCTATTTTGTCTATCTGTTGAGACATTATTGTTGGAAAGGAGGATTTCTGAGGGGTTTCTGGCGGCTTTGTAAAATTGGAACTGTAGTCTTGGCTGTCTTTGCAGCTGCTTATGGTCCATTTGTGTATTATGGGGAGGTAATGTGATTGCTTATATTGTTACACTACTATTTGAATTTCATTTCTTAGTGCTAATGATGTTATCTCCTTGTTTAATCTAGATGATGCATAATGCTAATTGACTCAATCTATTTATGCATTGACGACTGTGATACATCAAAGACCTTCCAAATCTAGTAATCTATATGTATAGAGTTTAGTTTTTTCTTTCTTAGTTGTTCATGAAAAGGACTTGTGTTATATCTGTAGTGAATGTTACTCCTTTGGAGCTCCAAAAATTATTTCTTCCAAACAATTGTTTCCACCAATGGCATCATAGTAGCATATGATGTTGTGGTCATAGTGGAGTGTTTGTCTTATAAAAGTTGAAGTCAGTGTTTTTCTCTCCTCTATAGTTATCAATAAGTATAGGTTGGTTAAGTTTTGTAACTCTACCCAACAAAGCACTTGTATTTGCAAATTTTCATGAAATGATTGTTTCACTACTTTTGCATCTTCACTTCACATGCAGGAATATTCTTATGTTTAAAGATTTTTTGCTATAACTGTTCCTTGGTTAGATAATGGCACATTTGGCTGGGCATCTCTTTAAAGATAAAGGAGTGTCATGTTGTTTTATGGGATTCAACTGTTCTTATGCTTTCATGCTTCTGTCTTTCTTATATCGACAAGAAACACTTGGTTAAACGTAAAGTTTTGCTGATTTCAATTAATAACCCTTTTTGGTGTTAAAGAATAAGTTGCCAAGCCATTACTATCAGTCCTGTCCATCCAGCACATTAGTAATTGAATTCTTATATTGCAGATTCAGCAAGTCATCCGCCGCATGTTTCCATTCGGCAGGGGACTTTGCCATGCATACTGGGCCCCTAATTTTTGGGTTTTCTATATTATATTAGATAAAGGCCTCTATTTCTTCTCGAGAAAAGTTGGATTCAACATCCAGGCACCAGCTGCGTCATTTACTGGCGGGCTAGTAGGGGACTCTTCACCTTTTGCTGTATTACCTCAGGTAATTCTGCAATGACTGAGATTATCATAGTTTGATGCCCACCGCCCTTAGTAAACAGGGTGTGAACTGTTTAATTGTTTGCCATTGCTCATTTGATGATTCACATGTTTGCCTTATCCAAACTGCACTGCTTTATTTCTAGCTTGAACCTTGATGACGTAATGTGTAGTTTGTGGATTATCTTTCTGTTTTTACCTATCTGCAGTGTCCTGGTTCACAATGTTATTATGTAATTGCAGATTACCCCCTTAACAACCTTCCTCATGGTCCTGCTTGCCCTAGCACCTTGTCTTATGAAGGTTTGGAGAGATCCACGACCTGGGCTGATTGCTAGGTGGATAGCGTATGCTTACACTTGCGGTTTCTTATTTGGGTGGCATGTTCATGAAAAGGCATCACTGCACTTTCTCATTCCACTTGCTATTGTTGCAGTGAGAAGTCCAGAGGACGCAAGGCATTATTTCTTGCTGTCAATAGGTATGCTTCCTCCCGCTAGCTTCAACTCCTTTTAAATTTACTAGTAAGTTCCGTGAGAGGTTTTCACTCATGCTTGAATTATTTATTTTATATAAACTGTCTGGCATGACTTTTGGCTAGGTTGTTTTAGGATACTAGCCATCTTTTGATGTTTGAGATTTTCTTTAACTGAAACAATCAATCATGTTGTTACTTTACAAAATTTCACTAACTAAGTAGAGTAAATGTTGCTTTGTTAGTCTTTGGAGAACTTCAAGGGATTAGAAAGGTGTTGTTTTTATTAGATGTAGAAGTTCTTACATCTCTCTTTCAAACCTCATTATTTTCTTTTCTGAACATATCATGACATATTTTGTGTACCATAGCTAATTACAAGTTTATTGGTATAGCAAAGGCCGATTTGTTCTTTCTTGAATTGCAAGAGTTTTCATTCCCACAAAAACACTTGAATTGAGGACATTGACAAAAAATGAGCAGCTTGGTCTTTTGTTCTTGGGTTGGGTTGAAAACGTAAAAAAGAAAAAACAACTAGACTGATGGCAAAAGCAGTGTTTTTCGCGAGTAGGAGCAGAATAGGTTTCTTAAATTGCTATTCTTGAGTATGATGGTAACGCAAAATGTCTAAAACATAAAGATTTAGAATTGTTCTCCTTTAAATGACTAAAACAAAACGAAGTATCAAATTTTAGAACCTTTGACATGAGTACGGGAGTTAGGGATTAGGGTAACCCTCGTTCTTGAACAACATTGCCTTTAGGAGCTTAATCAAAATTAAGACAATTGAATTTTTTAACCCATTGCCATCGAAAATTTATTCTAATTCCATCATATAATTGTTTTTTTTTCCGGTGCAGTTTCCTGCTACTCACTGTTCCCACTTCTCTTCGAAGCACAAGAATATCCAATTAAAGTTCTTTTACTGTTATTTTCCTCCATAGTCATGTGGCTTGCTTTTAGCACAAAATTCACTGAGGGAGTTGCTAGTAAAGAGGCAGCGCCTGCAGCAAAGAAGAAGGGTAAGCAACTAGGGGCCAAGGGACACCCCACCGTGGCTGCCAACAAAGGGCGATTTGTTATTGGATGGGTTGAAAAGGTTTATCTGATCGGTATTCTGGTTGTTGAAATATGGGGTCAAGTTTTGCATCCAGTGGTATTTGGTGACAAATTTCCTTTTCTACCCCTTATGTCAATCTCTATATATTGTTCGATAGGGATCATCTACTCTTGGATTTGGCAACTAAGACGGATCATTAGATCAACTGATTCATGAGTTTTGGCTGTTTGACTAAATGATGTCATATCATGACTAAAGAGAAGGATGGAAAATAATCATGTTACACTTTGATTAATCCTTCTACTGTTGCATGAGGTGATAATCCTTCTACTGTTGCATGAGGTGAAAGAGCTCTTGGATGTTGATATGGGATAGAATTTGAGTTCATTCAACTTGGTCAAAGCCACCTATCTGTGCTGTGAACATTAGTCTAGATAGAGGAATGGTTTTTTTTTTTTTGCTGCCATGGCAAAGAAAATTGGGGTAAGCAATCTCTTCTGAAGAGGCAGAAACTATAGCAATAGTCACAAATTTGGAAGATCAATGTAGCCATTATTTTAGTTAACTGGAGTTTATTTGAACAATTGCATGAGAATGTGGTTGTTTGTAGTGCCTGTCATGTAGTTATTATATATGGATGAGCATGAACAATGACAGAGATTAATTTGAATGTGACCTTCAACATGAGCTTTAACAATACATATCCTCTTATACACAACAAGAGTTTTAAATGTAACTATACTCATTTCTATATGTAGCACAGTATCAAAGATACATTCAAAAATGAAAAAGAAAACGAGAGAATATTTTCCTACTTGATTAGGTTAAATTGTATTTTTTTTCCTTCCAAATTTACAAGATGACATGACTGCTGTTGCACCTTAATAGGATGGCTTACTATTACAAATATGTTTCATCCATGGTTGGAGCAATGATACTATAATATGTCTACTCATCAATATCTTTTACAGCATCCTGCATCACAAAGTCGCCATTTGAATTAGAAATCCACACACACAAAAAGACAATAAAATACATAACCAAAAGACTTTTGGTTATATTAAATAAACCAACCACTCGGAAACTAAAATCACCCTAATTAATCAGAAGAATACTCAAGCTCTCAGGACAGAGTATTGATGTGATTAACATATCATAATAGAATCCGTAAGAATCGCCATGTAGAGTTCATTCATACACAAATACTTTGCCTCAAATTAAATTGTTTGGCTGGCAATGATAACACTAAAAAAATGGGGAGCAGAATGCGAAGTATGGGATTCAAAAGAATACAAAACCTTAAATACTATATAAGCAAAGGGGGAATTACCTTTGCAAGCCGTGTCACATAAGCTGCGGCCAATGCTGTGGCTAACAGTCCTATCCCAAGAGTTAACAATTGACCATTTCCTCCTGGCAAACCAGCCTCAGATTCTTCTTGCTGAAACATCCCAAAGAATAAACAATTACATAAGATGCAAAAGCAGCAATATCTTAAGTTGATGATCTCTATCTTGGATAGTTTAAGTGGGTTAATACTTAATACCTGTATTCAGATTGTAGTCAACACCTTGTCTACTATCAAGAGATTGAAAAGCAGGTCTTGACCCTATCAGTTTATACTCAAGCACTGTGTTTTTGGAATTCAATTGTAAGTAAAAGGGATTGGTACTTAACAAAATGGATGACCTTGAAAACCCAGGTTAGGTCATTGTTGGTGAATATGCATGTATTTGTAGGGAACAACATTTAATTGCCCAAATTGTCTGTTTTCACATTCATTCCTAGCCTTTTGTTTCTATGTAATTATACTTTTTTAGGCTGGCTGAGTCAGTAGTCTATAAGCAAGAAGACGTCTAATCCACTATCTTTCATGCCCTTCAAAATCCCAGGTCTTGTCGTTAATTGCGATATAGAGGGCAAGTTACATGTTTAAGAATTATGAAGCCAAAAGTCCAATTCTAATTCATTAAAGGAATCAATGTGAGCCGGGATTAAGTTCCCAAGCTAAAGAAATCACAGACACTAACTTTTAAAGCTACCAATAATATTTATCAAGTTAACTGTTCTCTTTTTATCACGCACTACACTTGGTCAAATTGCCCCTTTAATTTGTTTGAGGGTAGAGATAGTGGTCCATATTTATTCAGAACAAACAAAACACAAGTGAGTTGGAAGAATAAAACTGAAATTCAGATTTCAACATGATACATATAGGTTAGCAGAACTCACAATAATAGCTCGCCCTAATGCACCAGCACTGACATAAGCCCATGATCCTGGAAGCATTCCTAACCAACTGCGTGATAATCAACAGTTGATTTTGAATCAGAAAGTGATTTAAAATGGTTTTTTTCAGTGTTAGTTTTATTTATCACAAACATAAGTGATTACAACTCACAACCTCAGCAGTGAAAACAAACCAACGCCAACAAGTACCACTAAGTTTTCCAGCAAATATATTAAGACCTATAGACGCTTCAACTATTGAATGTAATACCAGTTTTTATATACACTGAAAATACCACCAAATATTGGGCAGGTCATGTACAAAATTTACATAAATTTAAATTATTTGGCATAAAATGGCACATTTTTTAGACAGTTCAAATTCTAGAATTGGTTCTAAACAAAATGGGAATCGAGTTTGTATAAAAACCCAACTGAGTTTGAACAGCAGAATTTATGTTATGATGATACAGTTCAAGCTCGTATAATATGCTAGCAAACTTGAAGAAACAGAAATACATGACATACAATACATGATAAGATGTCAGCAGTTCTGCCTATTGCATAACACAAAATTTCCAGGCAGAAATGTAAAAAATGATTTCTAATTACAGCAGCAAATACATAATGACTATTTATTTCCAATTAGTTAAAATGAAATTTGTATTGAATGAAAACACGGAGACCAACAATACAAGTAGGCACTAGAACAGAATAAACAAGAAGCTGACCTTCCCAAAACATATGGAACGAACTTCACAGATGTCAGTCCATACAAATAATTCCCCAGAGAGAATGGAAGCAGAGGGCTTAAACGAAGAAGAGTGACTACTCTGAATCCATTTTCACCAATTGCTTTGTCAATTGCAAGAAACTTTTTGTTTCCTTCAACCATTTTAAGAATACGCTCACGAGCAAAGTATCTAGCTATTAAAAAGGCTACACTTGCAGAAACCTGGCAATAGATAATAAAATATTAGAAATCAAAGCACATACAGATTATAATTTTGTTCAACTAATAAGACTAGCAGTATGACAACTCACCGTTCCACTAATAGAGACTATGATAGTCCCAATCAAGGAACCAAAAAGAAGGCCAGCGGACATGGTCAATGGAATGGCCGGAATGGCAAGGATCTAGTAGAACATAGAGCAAACAGATTGATCAAATATCCCAAGAAGCTCATCATATGACATAACATGAAGGGAATTCACCTTAGCAAACTTATATCTGAAGACAATGACATAACATGAAGTCTATTCATATGTTGAACAAACATAATGCAGCGTGAATGGGAGACAGACGTGTACAATCTGAGAGCAGCTTGTTCCTAGACTGATGATTTAATAGTGAAGGCCAGTAAAGTTTGTAACATGAACGAAAATAAAAATGTGTAGGTGTTATAGACTACTAGTAAGTATTTTCTATTATGAACTCTTCAAAGAGGAGTGCATAACAAAGACAAAAGATGAGTTCATCAAAAGAAACTAGTGATATACTGAAGAGGACAAAAACATACCTCCAATCCTGCATAAACCAAAACAAATAGAGCATATCCAGCAGGTCCATTACCTGATTAGAAAAATGAAACCTTATCAGCAAGTTTGCAATGGCATAAAATTAAATCAGCAGCTATAGAAAGATAAACATTGAACCTATGATAGATTAAATCTCAAACATGATTTAATCACCAAAGTTAATTTCTTCAATCCCCAATTCTGAAAGCAACTATCAATAACCCAAGAAGCTCACAAATTCTAGCACCCAGAGAGAAGAAGAGGAGAAATTACCTTCAATGAAATCCGAAAACTGGGTCAAAAAGGTATTGATTTGGTCCTTGTAGAGATACCCAGCACCGGCGAAGCCCCCGACAACACCCAACAACAGAACACCCGCCAAAATGGTGCCCTTAATCGCAGAATCACCGTCGGAGCCATCATCGCCGTCTTTGGGGCTCTTGCCATCGTCGCCACTCTTGGAGTTGGAGAGCCACCTCAAGCTCTGCGGGGCATTGGTCTTCTGGAGAGTCCCCTGCGGCTTCTTAGCCGGTTTGAGGGAGGAGCAAGGTGTGAGGAAGTGAAAACGCTTGATGGGTCCGAAGCCGAAGAGAGAATAGGACGGGGCAGAAAATTTAGAGCGGTACGTAAGAGAAGGAGGAGAAGAAGAGCAGGAGACGAGGCATGGCGATGGCGGTGGTAATCTGAGGGATGGGGCGAGGGTGCGCATGATAAGCAGGGAGTGTGGTGTAGGATAAGAGCTACACCCACAACCAGTGGCTGTTGTTGGTTTTGTTAGTTCTGAGATCGGGACTGTGTTTCATGCTGCTACTAAAATTACAATCCATCCACTCAATTCCTTTTCTTTTATAGAAATAATCAAATCAATAATTATATTATTTTAAAAATATATATAGCTAAATATTTGTTTGTGAAAAATATTTTCAACTGTTTTTTTGGTTGAAATTTTTATCCGTTCTCTGTAAAAAAAATTACCTAAATAACTAATGTAGATAAATGTGTCAAAATAGTGATTTATTTTGACTTAAAGACCAAGCATTATTATTGAAAATCATCCGTTGTAGGAATGGACACCAAAATTGTAAGTCTTAGATCCAATCACCATAATAAGCTGGTACAATCCGTTGTCCAGTCGATGCTGATGCTGATGCTGATGCTGATGCAAGAGGTAGCATAATCTGCCACGGGAATCGACTGTTGTAGCTACAAAGATTGTGTGACGCCTTCGTCGAGATGCAAACGGGAATCAGAGAAGAAATGTTGTTTCCACTGAAGGCATCGATCGTGGTTTCCCCGCGAATCGGTGGTAGCCAATCTGGTGGCGGCACTTGGAGACTGAATTCATTTTTAATTTAAAAAATCAGAAAAGGATAAAAATTCTCTTTAAATACCCGACCGTATTCTACCATCGCCACTTCATTTCGATCTCCAAATTATTTTTCTATTCAATAGATCTTCCCAAATCTTTCATTCCGATCCAAAGAATGTCAAGTAAACGGATAAAGAATTTTACCCCTACCAAATTCATCGTTGAGTAGTCCTAGAAATTTCAAAGAATGTTGCAAATATAGCCACTCATGGTGTCCATTTTGTATAACCTTGGTCACTCATTTTACGAGTATGTGCACGAGTCACTGGGTGGAAATAGTTCTACCCGAATGTCTTCTCAATCGTCATATGTACACCCTTCCATATCGAACGGGCCCAAAAACCTTCGACCTCACGACGGGGATAGGAAGCTTGGTTCACCACATCCAAAAATGCAATCAAGTAAATAAGAGTATTCATAGTGGTGTAACTCGCCGATGTTGAAGTTGAACTCATGTCAAAAAAATATAAGAACAAAGAGCTACTTATAAGTCTGGAATCATACGCAACTAATAAGGTTGACCTTTTAGTTGGGGAAGTCTGACCTGATATAAGTGGTCCATTTAAAAAAAGACATGGTAATAGAGATGGTTCGGCCAACGAGCCTGTTTGTCACATTTATCGTGTGGTCTCCAATCCATATGCAGATGTCTAGTCTTACTATGGCCATGTGTAAATGTTCAGTCCTACACGTGAAAGGGAGTGTTGAAGTTGAACTCACGTTAGAAAAATATTAGAATAAAAAAACTACCTATAAAGGCTAGAGTCATAAGGTTGACTATTTAGTTGTGGAAGCCCGATCCAATATAAGTGGTATGTTTTAAACAAAATATTACAACGATACAATGTTAAAGCCAAATATAACCCAAAAGCTCAAGTTGATGGGTGGAGCCGTGGAGGGATCATCATGTTTACCAAGTAGTCAATTCATCCACATATATTCAACATGGGACACATACTTTAACACTCTCTCTCATGTGATGTACACTAAAACACAAGGTTGTTACTAAGGTCATAATCAATAGAATGAAGAGCATGCTGTCGGGCATTATTTCAGAATCTCAAAGTGCGTTTCTCAAAGGAAGATTAATTACTGACAATATCATCTTGTCGGGGGAGATATTGCATCATCTCAAGACAAAATGCCAGGGTCAGCAGGGAGAGATGGCTATGAAGATCGATATGAGTAAAGCATACGATAGGGTTGAATGGGGATTCTTAGAAAAAGTGATGATTAAACTGGGATTCGCGGACAGATGGGTGCAGTTGATAATGACCTGTGTCAGGTCAGCTAGATTATGGATTGCAGCTGAAGGGAGGCGAATAGGGCCACTGAAGGTGGAAAGGGGAATTAGACAGGGAGATCCGCTATCCCCCTATCTATTTATCATATGTGCTGAGGGACTTTCGAGACTAATTACTAAAGCTGAACAGGCAGGCACAATTTCAGGGGTTCGAGTAGCAGTAAGAGCTCCAAGGGTAACACATTTATTCTTTGCAGATGACAGCTTTATGTTTTCTGGAGCTACATTAAGGGAAGCTGAGGCCTGGAAGAATATTTTGAAAGATTATGAGGCGGCTTCAGGACAAAAGGTAAACTTTGATAAATCGTCAATTACCTTTAGTCCTAATACACGGCATAATGTGAGACAGGAGATTTTGAATTTACTGGGAATGAAGGAAACGGCTGAGCCGGGTATTTACTTGGGAGTACCAGCGGTGTTGCAGAGAAGCAGGTACAGAAGCCTATGTTATATTAAAGATCGAATAATTAAAAGATTACAGGCCTGGGACGAGTTATACTTAAGCAAAGCGGGGAAAGAAGTTCTAATAAAGGCCGTAATCCAGGCTTTGCCAACTTATGCTATGGGGGTTTACTTATTCCCCCTTAAATTAATTCAGGAGATCGAAGTAGTAATGAATGGGTATTGGTGGACTCATGACAACAAATCAGGGAAGGGAATAAGGTGGAAGAAATGGGGGGATTTATGTAATCACCGAACAACAGGAGGCTTAGGTTTCAAGCATTTACATGATTTCAATTTGGCGATGTTGGGAAAACAAGGGTGGAGGCTACTTCAATATCCTCAAACTCTTGTTGCGAGAGTTCTTAAAGCAAAGTACTACCCGGGAACTGAATTTATTTCTGCAGAATTAAAGTCAGGGTGCAGCTATGTTTGGAAGAGTTTGATGGCAGGACAACAAACGCTGAAATTGGGAGTAAGGAGACGAATTGGAGATGGGTTGGGTATACCATTGTCGGACCCTTACTGGGCTCCAGTGGAACCAGGGAGCTTGTATGACAATACTTGTCACTTAAGCGATGATCCGGTAGCAAGTTTGTTGAATGCGGACGGGACAGGTTGGAGGGTGGACAGAGTAAGGGAGGTGCTGAACGGAGAACTGGCTGAGGCTGTTGTTGCAGTACCTACGGGCTCGATCAGGAGAAGAGAAGGGTGGTATTGGTGGGGAACCCGGGATGGTGATTATAGAGTGCGGGAAACCTATAAGACTATACAGAGGAGAAGCGGGCGGTGGTCTGAAGGGGTGAGGGATGCTATGTGG
>JAYMTN010000131.1:0-21405 GCA_036897425.1 Erodium trifolium
TGGGCTTTGAGACGACCTCTGTTAATCTCTCGTCGGGAAGGTTCCCCGCGTTCGATCCTCTCCCTCAATGCGTTGATTTTTGGCATTGCTCTCTCTATGCCTCTCTCAACCTTTTGATGGACTCGTTCTTCCACTAAATACATTTGGGCTACCAACTTTTCATATGATGGACCCTCCTCGTCAGACATTTTGTATCAAAATTTGTGATTTTAAGAGAGAAAGTTGAGAGAATATTGTTGGTGGTATTGAAGAAGGGGGGGGGGTGTATTTATAGATGAAATTTGTGAGTATTTTGTATTTTAAAAAAATGTTACTGTTAACCGACTGTTGGCAACAGTGATAATTTTTTTTCCTCGGCTTGGCCACGTGTCTTAGCCTCATTGACAGGCGCTCGACCGACGACCAGCGAACCGCAACAACAGTGCACGAGTCCCGGCAGCGACCCACGATTTAGCGGTTCGTGGCCGCAAATAACGCGTTCCACAACGTGGAACCCACAACCACTAAATCACGAGTCGCCGGTTGCGGTTAGGGGCTCGGTTAGACGCGTTATACGTTATCTTAGAAACAAATTATCATATAGAAAAAATAAAAAGAGAAATTATATTTTTCTAATATTTTAATCATGATCATTTATGGCTCTTTGAGACATAAACCTTGGACGACCCTGGTCTATACACGTGTCACATCAAGTAACCGTCACTAATTCCACGGAGAAAGTGAAAGTGACAGCCTCACCACTCACTCACCCGTAGCTGTTATTGACATGACAGTGCGTCAGTGCCGACCAAAAATCCGAGCCATTTACGGTCGGTTGATCCCCGAAACAGTTTCAAAACGACAGCCCAACTGTCGTTTCTAGTCCAATTACACTCCATTTCATCTTATCACTTCACTGTAATTTTTTCACCGCTTATGCTTTTGGTTTTCCACGTCACCTCCCACGCGTGGCCAAAGCGCTCGACTCCGCATCTACTAGTACGACGTCGTTTTGCATGTCCTTAAATTCCTCTGGTCGGTCGGATCTCGTCATCAATGCGGAGAGTGCATTCAACGCTCTTCACGTCACGCGTGAGAAATGACATCTGTTAGAGCACTCGAGGTTGCGTACCCTGAAGGAGAACGACAGCGTGTTCGATTTTTATTGGTTAGGTAACGAGACTTTGAAATTCAACCCGAGCTCGCATGTAAACGGTTGCATAGGATAATTACCATACCCACCCTCACAAGGCTCCTCTTCTCTTCCTTCCCCTCTCTTCCCACGCACGTCTTTCTCCTTTACCAGAGCAAGCAATTTCTAGGGCTTTCAGTGGAAATTCTCACATCTTCTACACGACCCTATACACGCCGAGCTCGGACCTTCTCCAATGGTGGTGACGACACTTCCGATGAATCATTTCGCTCCAAATCCCAGCTCTGCATTCTAATGACTGTCACCACAAGTGAATGGCTCGATTTCGTTCCCCTAATCTTCATTTCTTCGTTCTCTCTGCGCTGCTACATACCCTCGCAGCAATTCATAGCGCCGTGGCTGAATCCGATTTCTCCATAATCGATTTCGACTCGAATCTTTTCCACCAGGATTACTCGCCGCCGGCTCCGCCTCCACCGCCGCCGCATCCGCCGTCGGTTTCGTGCACCGACGATCTCAATGGCGTCGGCTCGCTGGATACCACGTGTCAGATTGTCGCCGATTCGAACCTCACCGGGGACGTGTACATAGCTGGGAAGGGAAATTTTTTCATCCTTCCCGGGGTGAATTTTTGTTGTTTGATGTCTGGTTGTTCGATAACTGTTAACATTACTGGGAATTTTAGTTTGGGCGAGAACTCGACCGTTGTGACTGGGACGTTTGACTTGACGGCCCACAATGCGACCTTCTCGAATGGGTCGGTGGTGAACACGACCGGGGGGGCCGGAAATCCGCCGGAGCAGACGAGTGGGACCCCTCAAGGAGTTGACGGAGCCGGAGGAGGTCATGGAGGGAGGGGTGCTTGCTGTTTGGTTGACTCCTCTAAGCTACCGGAAGACGTTTGGGGAGGGGATGCCTACTCGTGGTCATCACTACAGCTCCCATGGAGCTATGGAAGTCGAGGAGGCTCCACCAGCAAGGAAGTGGATCATGGAGGCGGAGGAGGGGGTAGGGTAAAGATGCCCATTGAGAATTTTCTTGAGCTGAATGCAAGTGTTTTGGCTGATGGGGCTGATGCTGGGACTAAAGGTGGAGGTGGTTCAGGTGGCAGCATCCAGATTAAGGCTCACAAGATGTAATTTCTTCACCTTTTTATTTGATTTATTATTTTAGCTGTTTGATTTCGTTTCTAGGAATTAGGATTAGAACATTTCATGGTTTAGGGTGGAGCAGTTGTTAGATGGCTGATTTGTTAAAACATTGAGTTGGCCTGACAAAAATACTTCTTATCTTCAAGTTCAGAATTATTAGGATACATGATGAATGAGGATACGGTAGATGTTTTTTTATTTTCCCTTTTAGCGCGTGTGATGCTGAAATCTACAAAGGCCAAATAGAATTTGCATTTCCTCGCAATTCATTTTTTATATGTTTGTGCTGCTTAACTCATTTGACTTTGTATTACTCAACAAACTATTCATCTTTTGTCTTTCCTCTTGTTGGTATGCATCCATTTTTGTTGCATATTTTCAACAAAAAACTTTTATGTACTGAATGTCCAGCAGCAGTTGCCTTAGATTTCCTTGGAACTAACATCTAAACTGAATTAGGTTTTACCCATGTTTTAGTTTTGTATGGGTCAACTTTAGGAATCAGCTTCATCCCTATAATAGTTTATTATTATGAGTGTAAAATTGAGCCTCTTTGATGTCTTGCACTGGTATATGAGGAAGTTCTAAATTAGTTAAAATTTTGGTGTCCCCAAACATGTATCATAGATGGGACCCTTGACGCCTCATTGTTCTGGCCAATATTGGTTGTTTGTGGAGATGTTGGCCACTGTAAATAAAGCTTAGACACCCTTCTCCCTTAACAAATGGGTGACTTCTCATCAACTTCTGGATCCCATTAGCTCTTCAAGAATTATTTTAACCGTGTGGTCAATGTACATACTGAGTTGCTCTTATAAA
Source organism: Erodium trifolium (assembly GCA_036897425.1). Taxonomy (NCBI): domain Eukaryota; kingdom Viridiplantae; phylum Streptophyta; class Magnoliopsida; order Geraniales; family Geraniaceae; genus Erodium; species Erodium trifolium. The sequence continues at coordinate 3,103 of JAYMTN010000131.1, forward strand.
TGATTGTATGGGAAACAAGCATATGTTTTGAAGAAAAAGGTTTGTGTTGGAAGTTTTGAATTTACTTCTTTGATTGTGGATTGCTGAGTGTTTAAGTATGAAACCCAGATCGAATAAATATATTAGAAAAGAACTAAATATAAAGGCAAGGTGCACATCTAACTAATAAGGTTCACCTGTTAGTTGTGGAGCTCCACCTTATATATGTAGCCAGATTTTAAGATTTTTACATGGTATCAGTCTGGTTTGGTGTTCGGCCTATGACCCGTTTGTGTTTCTTCCCCCTTAATTCTTGCTCAACGTGCAAGGTCCATTGTGTTATCAGGCGTGCATGTCAGGGGGGAGTGTTAAAGGTATCCCACATTAGATGATTGTGGGTTTAACCTCTTGATTTACTCTACTTGGGCTATCCATCTAGCTTAAGATTTTGGGTTGGAGTATGTTCAACAGTCAACAAATATTGCCTGTTCAATTATGATAAAAGGTGTCACTTTTGATATGTTAAAACACCTGCTTGCATGCAGACTAATTAGAGTTGTGAACCTATATGGCCCAGCTCGTATTCTTCCTCTTTTTAACCTTCCATTTGAATTAAAACCAGCACTTACATGATGGAAAATGTCAATCGGCTCAGCTGTGTGCATTACCCCCTCAACTTTGTACGTAGATGTGCATGGAAAACTGTAAAATATTGTTCTCACTACTCTCCAGAATTCAATTCATCTGTCTCTAGCTGAGAATCATAATTATTTGTCAGAATGTCCAACAATGAACAAAAACTTAATTTTCCAGCATAGTTTCTATTTGCTAGGTTTTAGTGGTGTTAATGTCTGATGTTAACGGACTGCTTGAGGATACCTATCATTACTACATTTTAGCTAGCCCATGGTTTGAATATTTTTGGTAGGAGTATATAGAGATTGAACCTCCCTTATATATAGATTGAGGAAACTCTGGAGGCGGATAGCGGTTGAAATCCTCAAATGATGAGGTTAATGTAGATGAATGATTAATATATCCAGTTATGTCGTGTAGGTTGTGTTGTGCGCATACAAGTATTTTTTGCTAAAGGATAGGATACATCCTACTTTGTGCTTTTCATGTGCCTCACCTTTTCTTGAACACGGGGGAGATATCTATCCGAAGTTGTACTTCCTAAGACATTGCTTTATTCATTTTCATCATTTATGAACAGGACTGGAAGCGGCAAGATAAGTGCTCGTGGCGGTAATGGTTTCGCCGGTGGTGGTGGTGGAAGAGTTTCTGTAGATGTCTTCAGTAGGCATAATGAACCGAATATTTTTGTACATGGTGAGACTTGTTAAACTCCTTTCCATGGTTAGCTGTCCCCATTTATTGTCCTGGAATCTATTTGCATAATGTATTTGAGATTGTTTCATTCCATTGGTTTTATACTAAAGTATCAGGTTCTGTTGAAATATGTCTTAAGGTGCTTTTCATTGAATTACGAATCTGTGTATTTTTGTAAGTAAATATAGAATTTCTTCATTTCATGAGCTCGAGGAATTTTTTTTAGTTTCCTTATCAGGCACCATATAAAGATCCCTTTATTTTCAACTGATTTCTGGTAGTCTTTTTTTTTGTAACTGTTTGTGAACATTATTTTATTCCTGTTTGTAATACCAACATTCCACCAACCATTTAGTGTATGGTTAAAAACACTCCTATCCTAGATCAGTAACAATTTATTTTATATGTACCAGGACATCATTTTTGTATACTGTATACTATGACCTCATGGCTTAGTGTGGCTGCAAATCCTACATTATACTGTTATTAGGATTCCAGTATTTCTCTTTCTTTTCCATCTTCCTGAAATGTCTCTTCTATTCTAGGATTGATACTCTAATGTGAAATAGCTCACTAGTGTCTAAAGGTTTTATTTCACATATATAATACAAGTTGAAAACAAAATACAGGGTTAATTGCTAAAACTACCTTATGTATTGTCCATGCTTTTAAACAACCCTATCTTTTGACCACTGCCGTTTACTGACAAAATTTGGAAAACTTTGTTAAAATTATGGATGTGGACAACACAGAAGGGTAGTTTTCCCATGTGGGCAATACATAAGGGTCGCATCGGCTGTATAATCAATAATGTATTGAGGAAAAAATGTTTTGTCAGTCATGTCCTTGGGTTTGAAATGTTGTCACTGTATAATCAATAATGTATTGAGGAAAAAATGTTTTGTATCGATTTCTGTTGTGCAGATATTGATTAGTTATGAAATTCATTAATATATTTGTAGGAGGAAGTAGCATCGGCTGTCCTAAAAACTCAGGTGCTGCTGGGACTTTATATGATGCTGTTCCTCGGAGCCTAATTGTTGACAATTATAACATGTCAACGGATACAGACACTCTTCTTTTGGAGTTTCCATATCAGCCTCTTTGGACCAATGTTTACGTTCGAAATTATGCGAAGGCATCTGTTCCCTTGCTATGGAGCCGTGTTCAGGTTTGTGATGCTTTTTGTGTTACATCAGTTCCATTGAGTTTTCAATGCAGAAGGGGCAGGCATCAATATATTGTTCAATATTGTAGTACTGAGTACTTTCTGGCTAGACCAACTCAGAATTTAAAGGGTGTAATACGCAAAATGAAATGGCTGTAGTACTTAGCCTATGAACATTCAGAAGAGTGGTTGGTCAAGTAGAGTTGCATGTAAATTTAGGTATGTACTCTGTGTAAATGCACCATACGGTGGCTTGTAGTTTATGTGTCTTTCAGTCTTTCCTATATAAGTGGGGTTCCATTGTCAGATTGCTTTATTTATGCATTACGTATACTACTATTTGCTTTGTTCTGAACAACTTCCAACAAATCTTAGTTCAGTCTTTTGTCAGCATTAACAATTCTTTAATGCATGTATTTGAGTCTTTATGCAATGTCATACTCTTTTACTTCATAGAAGGCAATATCTCTGTGAGCTCTTAACTCCAGATGGTAAAGTAGTTCTCCTGTTGAGCTGGTTTGTATATTCTATTAAGACTATTAGTTTCACCAATTTTGCATACCCTTTTCTTTCTGTACAACATTTGGTGATATATGGTGCTTTCGCCTCTTCAGTGAATTGTTTTCTCTCTCCAAATATCTTCCCCTTAGATGGTTGGGCATAGCTATCTGTGTAATGAGTTCTTCCATTTCATATAGCTTACACATCTTTTTTATTCTGGCTTCATAACTATTCAGTATGAGTGATATAATTATGGTTCACTGTATAGGTCCAAGGACAGCTAAGTTTGTTATGTGGTGGAGTATTGAGCTTCGGGCTAGAACATTATGCTTTATCCGAGTTTGAACTATTGGCGGAAGAACTGTTGATGAGTGACTCTGTAATTAAGGTCAGTCTTGGCACCGATTTCATGTTAATGAATTTGTTACTGGTTGAAATTGTTGCAATATATGGATCTTTCTCATGCATTCATGCTTTATTGATTCTGTTCATTATACTTTGCTAATTCAAGTGTTTTTATCAAATCCACTCGTTTCCTACCGATGTCTTCGATGAGTATATGATATTCTCACTCTAGCTTTCGCACTTGCTTCTAAATTTGATTATTCTACTCTCTTTTTCCTATAAATTAGAGGATATCAATGGTGTATTTTATTGTCAGGTATATGGGGCCTTAAGAATGTCCGTAAAAATGTTTTTGATGTGGAATTCCCAAGTGTTAATAGATGGTGGAGGAGATGCAGCAGTTGCAACATCTTTGCTTGAGGCTAGTAATTTAGTTGTTCTCAGGGTAACTATCTTGCATTTTTTATTTATATTTTCATTTCCAACGGGATACTATGTTGCTCCTAACCAGCTATCTGTTATTTTTGTCCCCAAAACAGGGGTCATCTGTCATACATTCTAATGCAAACTTGGGAGTTCATGGTCAAGGTTTATTAAATTTATCGGGCCCAGGGGATTTGATTGAAGCACAACGACTAGTTCTATCGTTATTTTACAGTATTCACGTAAGCAGTTTTTTCTTCAAATTTGTTACTTGCCTTTTTTTGCTGTATTGGGAATTTACTAAGTTATCTTTGCTGTATGATTTTTTTTGTCATGATTTCTATCTTGGTATTTTTTTTTATTGTTATTGGTGTTTTGCTTACTTCCAGAACATTTCTATAAAAAAAAATAGCATGTTGGGTATTTGAGCACATAATATTCATGTTCAACTGCATTCACTTATTTGGCCATAAATGAGTTCACCTTATGCATTCTTGGCTAGAAACCTATACAGGTTTATTATACACGATCTCACCATGTATGACTCGTCTGATGGAGATTAATCACCTTAATTTGTTTGCAATTTATTCTCCCATTCCGTAACCATCTCTTAGCTAGATGTTGGTTCCCATTTTTAAAATGAGAATGAAAATAGTGTGATGCGAGGGAATGAGGATGATGGACATAGGGATCGCAAATCTATGCTTCTCTCCTCATTTACACACAAAGAGGGAGTAATTCTCATTCCCACACAAAATCTATTCAAACACAACCTGAATGTAATTTCAGATTTGTATATGGTATACAAATATACTTATTTTATAATGCTAACTGTTCAAATAGTTGGGACAGCCAACTGGCAACCTGGACACCTTTAAATAAAGCTCGTGTCTTTCCCCCCCCCAATTTTCCTTTGACAAAGCACTGTATTAGGTTTTCTGGAATCCCTTATTCCTTAAGCTGTGGGATGTAGATGATAATATTTTGAAAGAGAAAAATCAATACTTTGATATCTGATATGCATACAAACAGCACTGAAGTTGAATTACCTTTCTAATTAATTTGATGTATTTGTTTTCCATATCATCTTTGAATTCATAGCAATATGTGACTCATCTCTGGTAATTGTATATGTCCTGTTAAAGCTTTTAATATATGCCTATTGTGGGCACTTATCTGTTCATTTAAATTGCCCGGTTGAACAATCTTCCAGCTGTTGTAAGAGTGGTGCTTGATGCGGTGTTCGATCAGGTGACTGACATCACCACATGGAAGTGGTAGCTTCTGTTGATATGATTGAAGTTGTTTCAAGATCTTCATGGCCATTAGTTATCATGATCTGTTGTGCATGGTGCTGTTATTAGCATATTTATATATTTTAGCATTTACGGTTAAATCTTTATTGTTGTATGAAGGTTGGATATGGATCTGTCTTGCGTGGACCCTTGGAAAATGCAACAACAGATGATGTGTAAGTTTGTAGATGATTGGCTCAGTTTGTGATTGTTCTCTGTTATTTCTGTGTATAAAATTCATTCTATTTCTTGATCATCAGGACACCAAAGCTCTACTGTGATCTCCAAGATTGTCCTATAGAACTACTTCATCCTCCTGAAGATTGCAATGTAAATTCTTCACTGTCATTCACTCTTCAGGTATCTACTCCACGGTGATTGGTCAGTCTTATAATATGGTTGATACCTTATTTGCTCAGGCTCATTTGATAGTTTTTTTTACTTCACTTTTCCAGATCTGCCGAGTTGAAGATGTTACTGTTAAAGGACTTGTGAAAGGATCAGTGGTTCATTTCCACAGGGCAAGAACTATAGCTGTGCGACCTTCTGGAATTATAAGTGTATCTGGGATGGGTATGCTCCCATTTTTCTACACCTTAGTCCCAAAAGCATCTGGCTAAGTTTATTCCTCCATTTCTTTCATTCTGTGCATGGCCTATCACAGTTCAGTTGGTTTGTTGCGTATGCTAATTTTTTTTTTTTGAGATGGGAAAGATAGTCCAATCATTTTTTCGGTTCATAACTTTAAGATATTGTTCATTAATTATTTTATCATTTGTACAGGCTGCACGGGTGGTGTGGGTAGAGGAAGTGTTTTAAGCAATGGCATCGGCAGTGGTGGAGGCCACGGCGGTACAGGTGGGGCTGGATGTTATGAGGGTGAATGTGCTAAGGGCGGGACCTCATACGGAAGTGCAGATTTGCCTTGTGAGCTTGGCAGTGGGAGTGGAAATGACAGTTCTGGTGGTTTGACTGCTGGCGGTGGCATCATAGGTGACCTCTCTATCTCTGTTTGCAACCTGTGTTTGATGGTTCCTTGATGCTGAATTATCCACCTTTTGTTCCTCACAACTCATCCTGATAAATAATCAAATTGTTTTTATTGTTTGATTTGAGCATAATTGTAGGATTGTATCTAGAATATTTCTATCTTATCTTTTTTTCCTGAGGCTGAAATGAAATAGTATGTTGGCTATATACTTGTAATTCTAGTGGCTAACATACACGTGGGTGGTGGTATATGACGTGCTTGTATGTGCAGTTTTTGCTGTACTAACAGCTGTTTTCTTTTATTCCGTTCTAAACCTTGTTTGATCTGTCTGGACAGTGATGGGTTCATCAGAGCATCCCCTATCAAGTATGTATATTGATGGTTCAGTCAAGGCTGATGGAGGAAGTTTTGACTTAAACAAAGTACAACCTCTCATGAATGGTTCAAGTGGAGGGCCTGGGGGTGGTTCTGGCGGAACCATACTTATATTTTCACATATACTTGCTCTTGGTGAGTCTGCTGTTCTGTCAAGTGTTGGGGGATATGGTGGTTCCAAAGGGGCTGGTGGAGGTGGTGGTGGGAGGATTCACTTCCATTGGTCTGACATTCCCACTGGAGATGTTTATCAGCCCATAGCTGATGTGAAGGGAAACATTAATACCGGGTTGGTTTCTCAAATTTACTTGTTCAAGTTATAGTATTGAAACAATCATGTAAAATCTAAGCTCCATAGCTGTTCTTTCTGCATATTGTCTTAGTAGGCATATATTTTTGTTCGTTAATAACTTGCAACTTCATTTGCATATAAACTACTCTATTTTATGGACTCTGCTACTTTTGCTCTGAAGTAGCTAGCTGGCATTCTAGTGCATTGGCTGTTATTATGTACTTCAAAATTATATTAAAATCACTTCATACTATAACACAGCCACTTAGTTCTTTTCGTTTGGTCTTCCATGTAATTTATTTATGGTTCTTGTTAGAGAGAAAATGAAAAGAACAGAAACAGTGATCATGAAGTATAAAAGCCTCTGTGAAGAAAATACCACTAATCGCATCTGTCAGGGTTTCTCATCTGCCCTGCACATATGGGGATCAAAATTTTGAAGAAAATAGTTACAAACTAGTTTTGCTTTTGCTTATACTATACGGCATAACAGGTAGACCATATGGGAAGTAGGACATAGAGACAAGGTGAATTACAAAAAAAAAACTTACATGCAGCCTACTATTTTGTTAGGTGATATATCGTAAGAATGATACTTATGTGCTTGTAAGCATATAGTTCACATTTCCTTGTTAATAGCTAGATTAGCTGCCTATTTTGTGGTGGTGCTTCCCGATCTAACTGCAAGTTCTACAAAATAAATTAAACTGCCAAATGTTTCATTTATCTATCTTCTTGCAATCATTTTTGAACATTACTGAAAATATTTTATCTCCCTACTTTCCCAGATACTGCTTGTCAAATCGAAAGTTCCGAGATGATTTGTTTGGGTTGACCTTAGTTTTTTCTTTGGACATTTTTTGTCTTATGAATTGTAGGAGATAATTGGTTTCCACATCAGGTAGCTGCCTTATTTCACTTCAATTTTACCATAGATTGAAGTTGTAGCTTGTTGTGCTGGGATATTAGTTCTTTATTTTGTGCTTGTGTTGTTTATAATTTTTATGATAGAATTCTTGTAGTAATAGAATGTTATTGCTACTGAAGGGGTGGATTGGGTAGAGGTCAAGGGGGAGCTGGAGAAAATGGTACAGTATCTGGCAAGGCTTGCCCGAAAGGGCTTTATGGAATATTTTGTCAGGTGAGTATTATTTGAGATGTTCTGATATCTTTTATTTGTGTGTTTGTAACTAGTGAAATTTCGGTATGGGTTTTATTAAATGTTTTATTGGATAAGTCTGCATTTCAACTCTTCTATATATTTTGTTTTAAACCTTTTTACCTCTCTCTCTCACACACATTCTTAGCTCAATTCTTTTCTAACATGTTTGTATTTCTTCAGGAATGTCCAGCTGGAACTTATAAGAATGTCACTGGTTCTGATAAATCGCTTTGTCATCGGTGTCCTGCCGATGAGCTCCCACATCGTGCCATATATACTGCTGTGCGAGGTACTCCGTAATTACTGATCTTAGAACCTCTATCTGTTCAAATGTTTATATTTCATACTTCATTTTGCTTTATGTCTTCCTTGATTCAAATGTTGAAAGTAGCTACTCTATGCTTAATCAATCTTCAAATCCTCTATCCTCTTTGACAGGTGGTGTTGCTGAAACTCCTTGTCCTTACAAATGTATTTCAGACAGATATCACATGCCACATTGTTACACAGCTCTTGAAGAGTTGATTTATACATTTGGCGGGCCTTGGTTATTCGGTCTTCTTCTTGTGGGTCTCCTCATCTTGTTAGCACTGGTGCTTAGTGTTGCTCGAATGAAGTTTGTTGGGGTTGATGAGTTGCCAGGCCCAGCTCCCACGCAACATGGTTCTCAAATAGACCACTCATTTCCTTTCTTGGAGTCATTGAATGAGGTCTTACTCTTAATTTTCCTCATTTGAAATATATTAATACTGAATTTCTTGAGATAAAGAATTTCCCCTCACCAACTGGTTGTTCTGCCTTTTATTTCTAAGGTTCTGGAAACAAACAGAGCTGAGGAGTCCCAAAGTCACGTGCATAGAATGTATTTCATGGGTCCTAATACTTTCAGTGACCCTTGGCGCCTTCCACACATTCCTCCAGAGCAAATTAAAGAGATCGTGTAAGCCTAATTTTCTACCTATCGGTTCAATTCCTCAGTTTGAAATATAGGTTTATCCTTTGTCAATTTATTTGATTGGACAGATATGAGGATGCTTTCAATACATTTGTGGATGAGATCAATGCTATAGCTACTTATCAATGGTGGGAGGGAGCAATGCACATCATTCTATCTGTTCTTGTGTATCCACTTGCTTGGTCATGGCAGCAATGGCGACGGAGAATGAAGTTGCAATGCATGCGAGAATTTGTTCGGTCAGAATATGACCATGCTTGCTTACGCTCTTGTCGTTCTCGGGCTCTATATGAAGGAATTAAGGTTTGGTTTTAATGATTGTTTGGTTAATCAATTGTTGCTTTCTTGAACTTGTAGGTGTTGAGATGCTTTTTTTCCTTTCTTTGGAGTGAATTTAGTTTTGTCCTGTAACTTCAGGTGGCTGCAACTTCTGATTTGATGCTAGCGTATGTTGACTTCTTTCTGGGTGGAGATGAAAAGAGATCAGATCTTCCTCCTGGCCTCAGACAAAGATTTCCTTTATTTTTACTTGTTGGTGGTGATGGAAGTTACATGACTCCTTTCTCACTTCAAAGTGATAACATCCTTACAAGCCTAATGAGCCAGGTATGTTTTATCATATGATATCAAATAAGAAATTTGATTAAAATAGAACCTTTTTTGACCCTTCCAATTATGTGTACTACTATGCCTGGCCGGCAGGCAGTCCCTCCGACAACATGGTATCGATTGGTTGCCGGTTTGAATGCACAATTACGCTTAGTCTGTCGTGGACGTCTGAGGGTGACATTTGTTCCCGTCCTTAAATGGCTTGAAACTCATGCCAATCCTGCTTTAAGGGTTCATGGGATTCGCATTGCTCTTGCATGGTTCCCGGCAACGGCATCTGGTTACTGCCAGTATGGAATTTTGGTGTATGCTATTGAGGATAATGACCGGAGATCCAATGAAGGTTCGGATGGAGTTGTTCCTGCTGAGCAATGGTCATCCAATGAAAGTTTGGATGGAGATATTCCTGCTGAGCAACACCCATGGTAAATGTCTGTTTTTCTTTTTACTTTTTTTGTTGGGTTGAGGATTAAATGTATGCTGACCGTTCGTTTGTCACGTTAACATCACCCTGGTGAGGTCAATTAGTTGTGTTTTTAACTTGACTTTGTCTCCCCTTTGCTTACAGCACAATGGCATGGGGAAATACGCTCTTGAATAGATCGAACAGAGGCACCGAAACTTTTATGCGGCGGAAAAGGGCATGCGGTGGAATTATAGATACTAACAATTTACAGATGCTTGAAGAAAAGAAAAATATATTTTATCTTCTGTCTTTTCTAGTTCACAATACAAAACCCGTTGGTCATCAGGTAGGTAGCTTTTTGCTTAAAATATTAGATTCATTACCTTTTGTTGATTTACTTATTTCTGTTCTCATGACAACAGGATCTTGTTGGTTTGGTGATCTCAATGCTACTTCTAGGAGATTTTAGCTTAGTATTGCTGACCTTACTCCAGGTGTATTCAATTTCATTGGTGGATGTGTTTCTGGTTTTATTTATTTTACCTCTTGGAATTCTTCTTCCATTTCCTGCTGGCATCAATGCACTATTCAGCCACGGACCCCGCCGATCCGCTGGACTAGCACGTGTCTATGCATTGTGGAATATCTTGTCCATGGCTAATATTGTGAGTTTTTCTTCTCTTTTATAGTATGATATGGACTTACCGAACAGAAGAATCGAAGAATAAGTTGGATTAGAATTATTTCAGACTAATTTCCAATTGTTGCCTGAGAATGGTCTTGTGACTCTGTATCAGGTGGTGGCATTTCTGTGTGGATATGTTCACTATCACCTTCAATCGTCAATTCCCAAAATTCCAAATCTGCAGCCATGGAATATTAACATGTGAGTATTGATTTAGTGCCAAGTTGAGTTGAGAAACTGATGCAACACCCAATCTGACTGACATTTTTGTGGGTGCAGGGACGAGAGTGAGTGGTGGATATTCCCTGCTGGATTGTTTCTGTGTAAGTTATTCCAATCCCAACTCATCAATTGGCATGTGGCAAATCTGGAGATTCAAGATGGCACCTTGTACAGTACCGACTTTGACCTCTTCTGGCAATCATAAACAACACTGAGTATATGTTTTCTGCATAACATGTTTTGTTTCTGGATTCAGAATGCTTCCTATTAGTACTCTTTTTTTGCGGTAGGGAGAAATTAACTTAAGTAGGAAAAGAAAAAGGAAAGAAAAACATAGAGAATAGCTCAATAGAGAAGAATCCGGTCCATGTAATCCGTTTTCGGTAGACATCGATGGTCATTTTGTGTAATGTAAATATCGAACAGAACGTGGTATATACATGTGTTGTTATCTCAAGAACGGGTGTTTTTCAGATGTTGGCGGATGCTGTAGTCGAATGTTTGTTGAGACTTGCAGTTAATATGGCTATGGTTGAACTACATGCTTTATCTGGCAGGCATATGGCATCCTGTAAGTATTTCCCTTAAACAGATCATATAGGGATGACCTTAGCTCTTTCGAATGACTTTTTTTTAACAGGAATCATACGTTGTTTAAACGACCTTCGTTAATAGATTGTGGCAGACATTTTTTCTTTGTTAACTAACGGTCCCTATAGCATGTACAATGTTGGTTCTTATCAAAGGTTCTGAATCATATTTGTTGTGTTGGAATCTCAGCTGATGGAATCTGTCTGGAGCTGAGCCTTTTCACAATGTCTAAATCTTACAGTGATACTTGTTTGTTGACCGGATGATTAATATTTATTTCCGATTTTAGTAAATAATGAAATGAAATAGTCTTGAAACAATTTTATTTCAAATTCAAAAGTACAGTAACTACAACGGAAATTAAATCACTATTCTGATTTGTAGTCCACACCAAAGCGATCTCGTATGTGCTCTACTAGATTCGTTTGGAGTTGTTGGTGAATGTTGTCACTTTTTATTTGTCCTGGAACATCTATGTGTTATATGTAGGAGAAAGGATTGTCATGCACTCATTGTTGTGGTGATGGCCAATCACAATGCCTATGTCTTCAACTCCTCTTCCGTCGCGGTCGCGTTTCTCTTCTACGATCATATTGTGTAGAATGATATAAATGTGTATGATATCGGACAACATACGCATGTCCCAAACACGAGCGGGTCAGGAAATTATGTGTCAGCGTGCTTGTAGAACTCCAAAAACTCGTTCAACATCCTTCCGAGCACCTTGCTGGTGTAGTGTAAACGGTTTGTGTTTCCGTCGGACAGAACGTCAAATCTTTTTCACAAAGCGATTCCAGTTTAGGTAAATGTCGTCAACGAAATAATAAAGTCGGTTGTATTGATGACCGCTGACCTCGTAGTCTACGGTATATTCATGGCAGGAAAGAGCTTCATCGAACAAGTGTCCGTCGTTCAGCACGTTGAAGTTGTTTGTTTGCACCAATGACACGCGACCGACAATGTATTCGCTGTCCAATATTATATACACTTGTATCATTCTACACAATATGGTTGTAGAGGAGGAACGCGACCAATACAAAAGAGGAGATAAAAACTTCTATGAAGAGGTCCCTGAGGATATACGTGATTGGACACCGCCACAACGATGGGTGCAGGCCGGTCCACTCTCCTATTATAAACAGCACATAATTCGAGGAAAATTAAAAGTGATAATTTCCACTAACAACTCCAAACAGATCTAGTTGGGCGCATTTGTGATCGTTTTGGCGTGGAATAGTGATTAAATTTTCATTTTATTTGTTTTATTTTTTAATTTTAAAAAAATTGTATTAGAATTGGTTCATTTTGTTATTTACTAAAATCATAAATGAATATTACTCATCCTGACAGCAGCCAAGCATCACTGTATGATCCAAACATTATGAAAACCGTCATTTTTAGGTATTAATTCCTATCAACTCATATTTCGTACATTTTCTAGGCACCGAACCGAGCGGTTCCGATGCCTATTCCCATCACAGGCCACGGGAACTTCCCTTCCGTCAACAACATCGAAATCATCGAAATCCTGCAACTGGTTCGATAGGAATTGGAACCGTTGAAAGAGAACGTTGTACATGCTCTTAGGGGGTTGTTTTTTTTATGAAATTCACGTAAGTCGTGTTTTCTAACTTAAAATGAGATATCTTGTTGCATTTCTTTCAAACTTTTTTTTTTTATGTAAAAAAAAAAATGAACTCTGCCTCCCTTAAAAGTATAGGGGTTGTACATTTGAAATACAAGCCTTTCCCAACCCATTACCATTTCCTTTTAATTTGGTTGATGATTATGAGTTCTTCCAAAACTTGCATCTTTGATTTCTCTGATTTAGTAGGGCTGTGTTGGCTAGAAAACTTCAAATTCAATCATACATTAAATCAAAGACATTGACCAAAATTATCACATTATACAAACTCTTACTGCAGCATAAGATTAAGGGTGGTAAAAATACCTACTAATTCACAACAGTAGTGGAAGCAACATCTAGTTCTACATTGAAATCAAATCATGTGGATATTTCCTTGGTTACAGGCTGGTCACCATTCTCCCCAGCGAGCAATGGAGAAGGAGAACATTCTTTATCTTTCTTCGCTTTGGCAACATACTCCGAACTCAGAAAGCTTGGCTGATTCGTTGACGACAGTAGCCTTGCCCACATCCTGTCGGTAATCACAACCTGGTTCTGCCTTTCAGTAATTCGCTGAACATAAATAAAAAACATTCAGAACAAACGAGTGTCAGCACTTCCTAATGCTTGTTATAAGATTGCCAATGAAAGGATAATCAAAACGTGTACTTTCACAGTTCACAATACACAAATCCTTTGTTTCCCAAAATCAAGGAAATACAAACAGTCAAAATATGAGGATAAGGTACATACATTGAAAGGAATGTAAGCATGTCTTCCATTGACAGGCCCAACTGTGAATCCAGTATACCCCGCCATAGCCCCATGAACTGCACTTTGGGCCAGAAGCGTGCAATAGACATTGTCTGATGCATTACTTGGTATGGCTCGGGTCATGTAGGGGGGATCTGCCACAAAAAAAAGGTCCCTTTCCTTATGTCAGCTCTTGCACATGCCTCTTAGTCTAATTTAAGAAATTAAGGAATTATCAAAGCTACCCACCAATATATTTCAGATTAATGGCCATCCTCCCTTGTTTAGCAAAATGATCCTAAAATAAAAGAAACAGATAGTCGTCATTATATACACCTTAAAGGCCCATAAACAATTGATGCAGCTTTCATCAATAAGACTTGTTATTACAGCTTCAAAGAAGCAAGAGGACCTCTGATATCAGAAAGTGAAAGGACCATTGTATCCACATGAACATTAGAAATGCTGTGATAGGAAATAACACATAAAAGAGAATGAACGGGATTGCAAAGAACACCAACGAGCCATAATTGTGGTTTAGGAAAAGCAATCTATATATACCTTGATCTTATGAGATATCCAAAGTCCTACATCTTGTAAAAGCTTGTTTCCAGAAGCATCTTCCTTGTCCATGGACAGCAAACTCTCTGAAACAAGATCTTGTCCAGCACCTTCAGCTATCACAATAACCATGTGTCCATTTTCCTTGAGGACCTTTTCAATATATTCATAAAGTCCACCCTTTCCTTCAAGATAGAAGGGTGACTCTGGAATTAAGCAACAATCCACATCGCGACTGGCAAGTGTAGCATACATTGCAATGAACCCTGCAACAAACTTGTAGTCAAATTCGAATACACCATTGTCTGAACATGTTAAAGATATTAACCACTCTGAAGACTGAAATTAGATATAACAATAATTAATGAGTATTCTACAACATTTCAGAAGTCATTGTCCATATTCATGCATGCTTTACACCTGCTATTCCTGAATTGAAATGGTTCTATGCACTAAACAACATATATTTCCTTGCCCATCTAAACACTTTTAAGATTCAAAATAGATGGCCATCATTGTTGGATCTGTGAATGCCTTATTATGAAGATGAATAAGCTTTTTTTCTTGATTGAATCAGTATCTACAGAATTATACTTTTCAAGTAATTTATCCATCAATGATCTCAAATCACATGAGGACATCAAAATAGCTATGAGGCTTACCACTGTAACGTCCCATTAACTTGACAACACCAACACCATTCTCAATGCTTGTGGCTTCCACATGTGCAGCGTTAATGGCACGTTGAGCTTCCTCAACAGCAGTATCAAAGCCAAAGGATCTGTCAATAACCTGCACTAAGATAAAGTGATTCAGCATTAACTTATTTCGTTCTTTAAAAGGAAAACAATAGTAAATATTAAATTTGTTCACAAGAAATTCAGGTGCAGTAAAAAAGAAGTACCGGGATGTCATTATCAATAGTTTTAGGTATTCCAGCAACTGCAACTTTAAGGCCACGCCTTCTGATTTCCTGCAGAGCCATAGTACGACTGTTCTTACAAATGTTTAAAAAATAAATATGTTTTGCCTTTAACTTCAAGAAATGAGTCAAAACGTGTTTGTAGGCTTAAGAGAGGAAATTTTGTTTATGACAATAAGATGTTGCATATGATTTCCTGAGGCACGTATACAAAGCTTTTTTCTGTGAGAAACTGATTGCATGCTGTACTAATCAACAATCATTTTCTTTATTATTTAACAAGACAAGTTGTTGGTCAAACTAATCATAGTGCAATCTCAATCAGAGAACGGATTTACTAGCTTCTGCAATTCCTACAAGATGGTTGCATGCCTGTTATGTAATAGCATACATCGGAAAGTGTTCAGTAACATTTCCAACATCCATTCCAGATATTTTGGTACTATCCCTGATGCTTTTACACAAGCAGCAACATTCAAGTTCTTAGGTGTTAATATGAAGTACCTCAAATATTACAGCTGCTCCCCTTTGCGTTCCATCACCTCCAATGATATAAACCTGAAAGTAAAATGTTCCAATTATTACTTGCATATGGGAGTTGAGGGTCAAGGCAGTAATAACTTGTGTATTGAATTCCAATGTATAACAAACATTATTGCACACAAAATGACACTGTTGCTAAAATCTATGCTCCCAGACCTGGTTAATTCCACGATCTTGAATGCTGTCAACAATCTTAGATTTATCATGGCCTCCTCGTGATGTGCCGAGGATGGTACCTCCACGCTTATGAATGTCATTGACAACCTTGGGGGTTAAAGTAACTGTATTCTTGGAATAGAATCCCCTGTATCCACCCTACAGTAATGAGTTTAAACATCACACAGTGCAACAAGTCATCATATCAAAATATGACCTCTTAAGAACCATCACATTAAAATTTATTTTCTATTGTTTTTAGAAACCACAATGGCAGATTGTGTTGTGTGCTGATGCTATTGGAATCAGGAAGGGGGGCTCACATGTAGAAAACAAACAAACGTGAACACACCACACAGGTGAGCAAGTATTTCTACCAAAGCAGGCTATTAACTGTTAAAAATATACTCTATCTGATTTATAGTTGTAGCACGCACGATACATGGTATACACTTGAATTTTAAAATGACGAATATAAGACCTCCACCTGTGCAGTTCTGATTAAGAAAAACACAAGTTAGGAACAACTGAAAGATTATGTTGATGCAATCACTTACATCTATTCCAAGGACTCTGGTTACACCATACATGTGGTAAAGGCCACAGACAATTTCCCTTATCACCGTATTAAGTCCAGGGCACAGACCACCACATGTTACAATACATGCATGCACATCATCGGGCTCAAAGTATACCTAGGTGGCATGAAGAGCACATGTCAACAGAAAGTACATAATGTATCACATTCCAAGTAGATACAAAACGAGAAGGCATACCCTTTGGCGAGGACCAGCTCGTCGAAAATGTGCCCCTCTTGGACTATCCTTGTGAACAACAATCTATAAGAGTTGATGAGCACACAATTTGGCCATTAGTCACCAAAATACAGAAAGTGCAACTACCTCATTTACCACTTAAATGCACGGACATTTGATGCTAAACTAAGATTCAGCTCATCAACAAAATAGAAATTGGAATAAACAATTTCACTACAAGAAATAGGAAGATTAAATTTTCAAACTAGAATTAAAATGCAGAATTCACCTTTTGAGCAACGGTGTCATCCACATTAACAAAGTACTGCCTGAAACGATCAAATTTGTATCAATAACAAGCAAATTCAGGCGCAATAGGTTGGAGCAAAACCAAAATCTTAACTTACTTAACCACTGAGTAGGCAGGATTGATTTGCAATGGGTTTGTATACGTCTGTTAAATACAAAATCAAACATAACCAATAATATTAATAAAACCACTAAGCCAATTCATATAATGAAGAAATGTGGTGGATCCAACATGTGTAACCATAACAATTACAGCTCCTCCAAATACAACTTATTGAATCT
Source organism: Erodium trifolium (assembly GCA_036897425.1). Lineage (NCBI taxonomy): Eukaryota > Viridiplantae > Streptophyta > Magnoliopsida > Geraniales > Geraniaceae > Erodium > Erodium trifolium. The sequence goes on from JAYMTN010000131.1 coordinate 20,342, forward strand.
AGCAACATGTTTACAATAAATGTACAAGAATAATCAGATTAATCAATCGTTTACAAGTAAGATTAACGAATAATTTCAAGTACAAAATCAACCCAAAAAAGAAAGTTCAGAATCAAATCTAAGCAAGTGATCCTAAATACGCTGAGCAAGTAGACATTCTAAAAATGCATATAAACACAAACGCATATGCATATAGATGGAGACTAGAAAGAGGAAAGTGAAACTTACAGGGAGATTAGGGATGTAATCAGTCAAGTGAGGAACATCTTCGAGCACGTAGCCGGCGTCGCCGTCGATAACTTTCATGAAGGAATTGCCGGAAGAGCCCATCGCCGCCGTGTGTGTTTCAGTTGTAGATCTGCAGCACGGCGCGTGGAAATAGGAGGAAGTGTCTAGAGGAAGACGGTGATCGACGGTGATGTGTCTTACACTTGTACTGTCCAAGTAGCAATTTGGACATTTATATTTATGCCGCTGGAACTGGAACCAGAACTGGACGGGATCCTGACCGTTGGTGAATGTGGGTCCTAGATTTACCCGCTATGGACGGTGCAGATCGTTAGGGAATTTGATTCTCGTGGTTTTAGTTTCAGAAAATAAAACAGGTGGCTGGGCCTGGGTTGGTTTACTGGTTTTATGTAGAACTTCAAACTTCCCTCTGTCTTCGATAGATCAAATGGGCGTACGCGCAGCCTTCATGTTATTTAATATTAATATTAATAATAACTAGGTGGTATATGTATGTGTCTGAGAATTCTCCGCTAGGGTTTCATGTTTTTCCGATATACTCCCCAATTCTTCTTCCGGCGCAGTTTCGGTCCTCTCCTTCCGTCTCCGATTCAGGACTCTCCACTCCCGTCTCTACCGACTCCTTCCCTCGGTGTGGCCGAGATTCCATCCCAAGGATTTTTCTCAGCTGGACGACAACGTCCCCCGCGTCGACCTAACCATTCGCACTCGAGCTTCCGAGATTCAGCAAGCCCAGTTATCCTATCTTCTCCATCGTACCGTTACCCTTTCTATCTGACCTCCCCTGTGGATTTTCCCCCTATTGGGTTGACTCT
>JAYMTN010000132.1:0-21366 GCA_036897425.1 Erodium trifolium
AGAGTTTGGGACATCCTGTTCTTAGAAGTGATTCTTTAGGCAAGGGTACTTTTGTACCCAATGACATTTCAATAGGTGGTTCTGATCAAGCCAGCTTTATCCTCCTCACTGGTCCTAACATGGGTGGCAAGTCAACTCTTCTTCGCCAAGTTTGTCTGGCAGTTATTTTGGCACAAGTAAGGGTCTTCTCCTTGACAAAGCATCAACATTTTTTCTCTCAAACAGTCCTGACCTCTTGATATTCTACAGTTAGGAGCAGATGTCCCTGCTGAAAGCTTTGAACTGTCACCTGTGGACCGCATCTTCGTTCGAATGGGTGCCAAAGATCATATTATGGCAGGGCAAAGTACTTTTTTAACAGAGGTTTCAGAAACTTCAGTAATGCTGGTAAGATTTCCTTGTACTTTTGAGCAAATCATCAGAAAAAGGCTTTGGTTCTACCATTCTAGTTACAGCTAAAACTCATCCTTGTTCTGACTTCATAGCAACTTATCTAAAATCAGCTCTTGATTTTCACTTTCTGTGAAGTGGATTTATTGATCTGTTGGAAGACTATTTATGTTTTGCTAAACATTTTAGTCAAATGTATATGAAAACAGGCTTCGACGAACCATCTTCGTGCTAAATTTTAATTATGATGATTTATGCAGTCCAAAGCAACTTCTAATTCACTAGTGGTATTGGATGAACTGGGACGTGGTACAGCAACTTCAGATGGACAAGCCATAGCGTACGTATCAGAACAATATTTGAACACATCTTATTGTTGCGTGATTTTATATTATGCATTCTTGGTAACGCTGTGCAATATCTGTAAGGTTAGACGGGAAGTATTCAGTTGATCTTTTTCCTTGGACAGGGAATCGGTTCTTGACCATTTGGTCCACACAGTGCGATGTAGAGGGATGTTTTCTACTCACTATCATAAATTAGCTATGGATTATGAGCAAGATCCACAGGTATGCTTCTGTACTGTTATGTTTATGGTAGGGATAGTTGCCTTCCGTTACTGAGCACCACTGAATTGACTGAGCTATTGGGAACTTGATTTGCAATATGATTCACCATCTTCTCTCTTAATGTTTCCTACAGATCTCCCTCTGCCATATGGCATCCCAAATCGGAACTACAGTTGATGGTGTGGAAGAAGTAGTGTTTCTTTACAGGTTGACATCTGGTATATGCCCCAAAAGCTATGGTGTCAATGTTGCACGACTAGCAGGTAATGCTTCCTCTCCTTGGAACTTAAACATGAACCAAAATCTCACGATGATTTAAAATGCAATTATCTTAGTGATCTTCTGAATCTAACAAATTCACTTCTTGGATTTGGAGCGTGGTATTTAAACTTTTCAATGAATTGCATTAGGTTGAAAAGCTGACCACACAATCTCGGGTGACCAAAATGTTATAAAATAGTAATGAAAGCAAAGTGTGACCAAAATGGTTTCCATAAGCATGAATTTGCAAGCCTCTGACTTATAACTGTTTACAATGCCCAAGCAAAGCCAATATTGTAGTTCTGACTGGTGCATTTTACAGGAATCCCCAGCTCAGTACTCCAAAAGGCTGCTGCCAAGTCCAGGGAATTTGAGGCCATGTATGGTAAACATGGAAATAGATCCACTGAGAACTTAACTGCCAAAAATAGAGCTGATGAAATCGCAGCTCTCATCAAGAAACTCGTCAATGTTGCTGCCAGCATTAGTTGTCACGAACCATCCAACAACAGAAACACTAGATACCTTACTGGACTTCAGCAGACCGCTAGAGCGCTACAAAGTCAACAGTGAAATTTTGGAAGATGGGTTTTGTTTGAACCCCTTTTTTCTCGAGGAAAATCCGTGCATTGTGGAATTTTTTGCCAATGTCATAGGAAACATTGTAGTTGAAGCAATGCAGTTGTTAGATAAAGATTCACCGGTTTAATTAGCTTGTCCCTTTCATGTTGACCTAGGTTTTGTATAGCAATGTTGAATAGGAGGGAAACGTAGAAGTCCAAGAACATGTTTGGATTAGAAAATGGACTGTAAATATTTTATTTCAAGTCAGTCTGTTACTGAGCTACTTTCAACTAACAAAGTGAAAGGTTGTTGATGCTATACGCAGATTTGGCCCTTCACCAAACTGACTTGTTATGCAAGTAAGAGCTTAATTTTGCTCTATCTGTTCATTTCACTTTTGCACTTGGTGGACCGTTGTGATAACTCATGCTCTTTTCCCTTGTTTACATACATGTACATGTGTGGTGGAAATGAATTTTTCGGGTACTAAATGTTATGCAGTCGCAAAATGTTTTCCTCTTGGTTGTATGAGTTTGAAGAATTGTGATTCAACTCCGAGTCCTGGTGGTCCCCATGAGAAAAAAAAATTAGTCTCTAATTACAGGTATTTAACCGTTCTGAAACTTGAACTCACGTATAAATAGTGTTGCAGCCTTGCGCTTTTCTGAATGCTCCTCTGAATTGCACTGATGGTCCGAATCAACATGTACATAGGAATCACAATCCCACTGACCTTTACAACAAGCAACTGACCATGGAAACACAATTAAACCGTAATAAGTAAATAAGTTAAGTAAATACTAAGAAATGAAGTGAATTTAGGTACTTACGGTGACAAAAGTGAATGGGTAATCTTGGGAAGCTTCGCTTTTGAACAATATAAATACATGTCTCACAAGTAAAATAATAGTAGCCTGCCATTTCAATCAATCAAACACAGAGGAATCAATATTACTATTATTGTTATTATTTTTTGCAAGGAAACAAACATCTTAAGCAACCCCATTAGAAAAATCATTTTACCCGAAAATGTGGCTTTACCGACCCCTATGGTTACATAATTGGACAAAAGTTTAATAATGGTGCCCCCGATACTTTTATTTAATGCTATTATTGTTAGTGGTAAGTTAGATTACCAGAGCCCACCAACTTTGAGAGGGTATGGTCAGTATCAACAACCAGATCATGTTGATGAGTTCATCATATTAAGAATCTATATATATGAAGAAAAAAAACATTATTTATATATTTCATTTGATTTTTCATGATTATTAATACTCTGTGAAGTTAAATGTTTATTAATACCATATTGTCATCTTTTTAGAGTAACAAAAAAACAATTGAAGATGTGGGTTTTGCACCAAAACCCCATTTCAAGCCGAAAAACTGATAGTGTTAGTGGTATACGCTGACTCTTACGATGTGTTGCTAATAAACAAATGTCAAAATGTGCATGACCCCAGATACATTTATTAGAATATAATTGTAATTGAGTCTTCAATTATTAGGTTAAACTTTCAGTTGAGTTAGGCTTTTAATATGACGTTAGAGCTTAACTCCTTGGACACAGATTCAAACCCGATTATCCAAAAAAAATCTCATCTTCTGTTTATCTCTCTTTTCAATGGGGTTTGGTCAGTTATTATCTCTTTAACGGGCCCATCTATTCTTCTCAATAATTTATGGTTTACACATATATTAAGATGTAATTATAATTGAGTTTTCAACTATGCTTCTATTATAATTGACTTGAAATTAGTATAAATACGATTAAAACCGAGGAGACAATGTGGGTGAGATAATAAGATACTTAACTATTAAAGCCAATAAGCGGCAGATTCTCATAACAGCAGCAGAGTTGCATTCGAAATACATGGCTTCAACACCAGTTCCTTCAACGGCCATTGCTTCTTGGTTCTCAATATCATGCTCTCTTCTCGGAACCTCCAACCTATTATCTCTGCAATAATATTCATGCAGATATAATATTAAATTATTAATTAGTTTATTTTATTTCATCTAATTAAAATGGATAAAGCCAGCAAGTTGTCGGAGCTGCAATTTGTCCCATGTTCTCAGAATTAGAATCATTGGCTGTAATGCCTGGCTTATGATTTTACTTAAAAATAAATTAATCCACCTAACCAATTAATTAATCGTTAATCAAACACGAGCACACACAACCGCCTACACGCGCAGCATCAGAGGATTGTAACACCACGCGCCATTTTCAATCCGGAAACAAAACAAGTACCTGATTGTTACAGCTTCATCGATCAGGAGAGACTCTTTGGGAGGAGCCACTCTGTATCCGGGTTCATACTTCTGAGGTTAAAAATCAAATAAAATCATAAGAACATAGCTTTCAAACAACAATTATGTATGAAATGTACATTTCTCAAACAAATTGAAAAGGACCCATTAGAGGTAAAATTATAAACAGAAAAATAATTATATATTTCGACTTAAACGTGAGTCCATAAAATAATACTAGATAATCAATTCAATACAAAACTCAAAAAAATTAAATTCAAAACAGAAAAGAGCGGAGAAAGAATGAAGGAGAAATTGAAAAAAAAAATCGGTTTTCTACCTTGTAAAAGTTTTATTTTCAAATGATTACTCTATCCGCTGACAATCAGCACTCTCCCTAAACAAACAGACCGAGCATTTCAAAGACGGAACGTCAATATATCGATATCAGACCACTTAAAGAGTTTAAAACAGGTCTATAACCTCAATTTTACAACCATAAAGAAAACAAATACCACAAACCCGACAAGGGGTAAATAGCAAAGCCAATTCGAAAATTCGAAAAAGAAGAAGAGGAAGAAGAAACAAAAAATAAAAAAAGTTGAAAATGAAATTTATGAAAGAAGTACCTGTAAACATATTTCACAAACTGTGTTTCCTTTTTCGTCGCACCATCTTTGTATGCAATCCCTATGAGCAAACTGAAATATATATATACAAAAAACTCAATATAAGCATAAACATAAAGCACAAAGATAATGTTTCTTCTTCTTCTTCTTCTATAATTCTTATGGATTTACCTTGACGGTTCCAGAGCAAGAGCATGGAGCTTCCAAGCTCTTGCTGCTCTCAAGCTCAGATTCATGGCAGATCCTACAATGAGCGATGACGACTCTTCCCTTCCAATCCTCAACGACCAAAACTCCCATTTTGTTGCTATTTTGAGAACTTGTCTCGTGTCTCTGTTTCTGAGCCCGGTGGTGGAGTCCCCCGAGCTTCAAATAAGAAGAAACAGGAGAAAAGTTCCGAAACTACCCTTGTTCGTTGAAGTGGATATGGAAGGGTAGAATCGTAATTTAAGCTACGTTGTATTATGGAAAAACAAAACATAAATCGATTGTGGATATTGGTTGTCCTTGAAGTTGTCCCTCTACGTCAAACTCAAAATTCTGTTTTTGCTGTAACGAAACTTGAAGGGGGTGGGGCCCATTCCAGGTAGGGTACGCGGGTTCACCGAAATACATGACTCGCTGTGTGATTTGGTAGCTCTTTTCTATACGCTCCGCTCCAAATACCATATATGATATTAATGATTGGTTGTTATCTTTTATCTGCTCAATCCTGCTCCTTTCATATTCATCTATTTATTTGTTTTGTTTCTCAAATTCTAAATATTTATTGAGAAATTGATATGGATAGGGATATGAAAAAGAAAACTAATAATGGATTGAGTTTATTTGTGGTGCAATGTGAATATCTACAACGCTAGTCGGATCTAGTTTAGACGAATCTCTTAATTTGCTTGTCTATTTGTTCAGTTTTTTATTATTAGCAATAGTCCTAACGCATGACAAATTAACAATGAATAGTCTTATGTTTGGGACAAGTGACCGGGAGAATAGAGAAGGATGATGAATCATTCTCCTCTCAATCCCAAAATGTTGGAAAAAATCAATTAAAATGATTTGATTATTCACTTAAATGAGATTTGATACAAGTTAATATACGTGGGTTAATGAGGATTAATGGGTAGTATGAAAATTCTCATATTACCATTTTTGGGGTCTATTTATAATCTCTTTATTCTTCTTATTCATTACACGACTAAATTTCTCTGTAGAAAAAATAAGTTCCACGTTTAGATTTGTTAGTGGGTACGTATCTGTTATAAGTCGTGTCAACTCGAGGGAGCAAACCGACCGTTCCCTATTTCAAACGCGTCGGAATAATTTACTTCAAGTCAGCGAACATAATTGTCACACCACAATTTTCTTATTACTTTTTTTGCTTAACAAAACGGACATGTTCGTCATTTTATTTGATCTATTATTTATGTTTTTGCTTGCTGCCTGCGTTCGTTGAATGATTTATTTCTAGAAAATCAAAACTAATGTTCTTAGAGAAAAAATTGTTACAGACCATATTTTTTGTTAATTCTTTTCTAATAAATATTGTACTGCGAATGCTCTCAAATGAAATAGACAGACAATATTATCCGTGAAGTTGATGGAAAGTATGGCGGACAGTGGGATGATTAATAGATAAGTGGAACCAACAAATAGTGGTTGTGTGTGCTGTGTGATTGTGATTAAGGGGATGATGAAAAGGATGTATCATGCATTAGAGAGACGGAGAGAGTTGTGTAAACCATACATGTAGTCTTTGCTTCCAAGTCATGACTCATGTGTTGTTGTACATCACTTACCTCTGAAAACGAGGTGCAACAAGGAAGTGGACAGGCCCATGTTTGCTTGTCTTTCATATTCTCATCTAACTGCTCTCCTATGAGGTCCAGTACTACTTCAACCGACCGGCCCAGCAACACCCACCTAACTAAGACCATTTGTTCAGGCCCCCACACCAGACATTTTTTTGATCCATTAACCCACAAAATATGTTTGTTTTTCTGTTTTGTTGCATTTTATTTTAGAGCATTTATAGTAGGTGGCGTTTTGTAAACACCGTAAACATGGCGATTAAGGCGATGTTTTGGACTAGACGTTGATATTCTCGCTGCTTAAAAAAGTCGATCGTTGACGCCGTTTGATCGCTGTCCGTGTAGGAAATCGTGCCGACTGTTGACGTTAAAACACGTGGCGATGCAAATATGGTCCTATTCACCCTTATTTTCACATTTAAACTACATCCTCCTCTAAAATCACACTACCTACTATCTACACTATTTCTCCCACACTATTTTGTTCGGTACATGGATTTCGATCCCTTGTATTATAGCTTGACATTTTAACCTTCAAAGCAAGCCATAGACTGCACCTCAGTTAGTACTAGACAGGGTAAAAGAGAGGAGAAAAACTGATTTTCCTTTTAGCCGCAGACTAAAGGACTCGGAATGCTCTTAGTAATGTGTTTCCTAATTGTAAGAATAAATAAATAACTACTTGTCCAGGTTATGACCATTTATGCGTGGAAGTCCGACCTGATATAAATGACACATGTGGTCTATGGCCTGCTTGTCACCCGTGCTGATGTTCAGTCCTACTATGGTAGTGTTGAAATATATTGTGAACTCACATCATAAAAATATAGAACAAATAGTTATTTATAAAAATTAGAGTCACAACCAATTTATAAGATCGACGGTAAAAACTCGTATTGTTATAAACAAAAACTCTAAAACAACATTTACATGAATCCAACCTCAGGATTATCATAGACTTGTAGTTTGTCCACTAGCTAACTAACTATATCTTGCTTAACATACTAATTTGTCAAATGTGATTAGACCATTAACGGTATCGTGTTAAGGTGAATGAGACACAAGTAGGAATTCAAGTGCGGTTATGTTAAAGTCAGTGTTAGGCTCAAAAAGAGAACAAAGCAGAGAATTAAGAGTAGACAAAAACAAAACACTGCTCTCACAAGTCACACCCACACATCTTCCCTCAGCTGTAATCTTGCTGTCCGAACAAATCCATCCAGCCCACGAAAACATACGCGTCCCAAACACTAGTACACTTTTTGTCTCTATACGACGTTGTACAAGTGGTTGCTACTTGTCCTAATTCCACCATCACAACCACAACCACATAAACTAAATTTGACCCGGACTGGACCCCACTTATTTATTCCAATCCTTCTCCGTGTCCATTTCTATATAACACCAGAGCAGAGCTAAAGGATACCACCACCTCCCACACTCAGCACCCGAAGCTATGGGTAACCAAACCTCAATCTCTTCGTGCTTTTCTCATTCTCTCTCTTCTTCAACGGCCGCACCCACGGCCAAGCTCTTGGACTCCGATCAAAACATCCGGCGAGTGAAGCTCCCGATCAAGGCCGCCGAGCTCATGCTGGAACAACCCGGCCACGCGGTCTCCTCCGCCGACGAGCTGCGGTCGAAGCGCCGAGTCCTGGCCTTGCGGGCCGACGATGACTTGCTCCCCGGAAAGCTCTACCTCCTCCTCCCGCTCTCCAGGATCAACTGCAAGCTCTCCGATCTTGAGGCGGCCATTGTGGCCGACTCCGGCAACAAAAGGATCGGACGCTTGACCAGCTCTAAAGTGTTGCCGGCTGTGACCGAGAAGAACGCTTCCGAGACTGGTGATTGGTCGGTTAGCGAGACGATGGTGATCCAATCTCACAGTAGACAGCTCTGGAATCCTAAGCTCGAGCCTATTATTGAGCTGTCTCGAGAGTACTCTTTTGCTTATTGATTATTTCCGATTTAATCCGTTTTTTGGAAATTGTTGCACCGTGAAGAACATCTGTATTATTCATTGTTCGGGTTTGTATGACGAATTGTATATAAATTCCATTCGAATTTTTCTCAAGCTCTTCTTCCACAACTCTGTTTTTGATGAATCGAACCAGCTAAGCGGTTTGTGGCCCCACTCTTTTCCCAACCCCTTACCATTGCTGATCAGTACCTTCATAAAAGCCCACAGCTGGTTTGAGCTCATAGTCCAAATAAACTCAAGGCCCACATTTGTCGAGCAATCACGACCTTGTTTGGAACCATATTTTTTGGCCCACACACTAAGGATGCCAAGCCCAACAGAACTACCCCCGTCTATATCAGTAGGCCTCGCAATCACCGTCGGATCAAAACATATCCTCTTTACATAAAACAAAACCAGCTCAAAACGACCCCATCAACGTACCAAGTCCACCACGTACCCATCGATGGAGCCGCTTAACAAAAACATTTCATCCTCAAATTCCTCTCTATCTACGTAGTATATATATACACATATACAATTGAAACTCACGTCCATCACGAAGCTCCACAATCTCTATGGGAAACCACGTGTCCTCCTCCTCCAACAGGCCAAGCTCCTCAAACGGCACCGTAAAGGTGATCCTCTTAGACGGCACCGTGCACAAATTCCACAACCCGCTCACGGCGGCGGAGCTCATGCTCGAGCACCCGCAGCAGGTGGTGGTCGAGTTCCTCAACCCCGCCGCCGGAATGCCCAGGAGGCCGACCCCACTTCCGGCGGACAAGAAGCTCGACACAAAGAGGGTTTACCTCATGCTTCCTATGAGGCGTGGCAAGCCAGCGGCGTTGACCTCCGAGGAATCGCGCCGTGTTCTTTCGACCGCCAACAAGGTTCTCCGGTCGCGAAAGCTGGTGCACTATTACGGCGTCGTTCCCATGATGGGGAATATGTGCAGGTCAACGGTCGAAACGGCTGATCAGGGACGGACGGTTGTGATTAAGAAGGGAGAATTGGAGGCGTCGGCGGCGGCGGAAAAGAGATTCACGGCGCCGGAGAGTTCGGAAGCGGGGTTTCCGGAATATTTGATTCGGCAGGTGTCGGGGAAGGGGTGGAAACCTTGTTTAGATACGATTAAGGAGAGGAAGTTTGAACGAACGTTATCTAGTCGGTTGTTTTGAGGTTGACTCTGGAACTAGCCACGTGTCTGTACGTATACATGTACTGTGTGCCTGTAATGTTTTGTAAGAAAAAACCTCAGCGGAGAGTGGAGCCCAGAAGGGCCCACCTGCTGGGGTTGGTGAAAGGATGTATTTTATTTACATATAGTTTGGTCTCGAAAGTCCAATGCTTTAATTTATACTGAATTAATAAGCTACATATACTACCAATAATTTAATTAAATTGACGTTGCATTGAGATATACAGAGCATAAACATTTCATCAACAACTTAGGACTTGATGTGGGTGATTTGATAATTGACTAGTTTCCTGTGTCGGCCTCATTGTTTGGTCTTTAATTAGGACTTTCAGATTGTTTTAGATTGTTTTGTTTTAGGTTGAGTTTCAAAGTTTTTATTTGGATTGGTTTGTGAGTTTTGGTTTGTATCCATTTCAAACTTCCCTTGAAAATCAATCCTCTTTTAGGTCTTCGACCTTCTTTAGTTCCTCCTATCCTTAGGGATAGGCTTTTAATTTTTGTTTAAAGTACGCTTATAAAAATGGTATAATTTTCTACTTGGCTCTGCTTTAAATACAGGTAGCATTATCGTCGAATCAGGATGTGTAAGTCAAACCTTGTATCCTTCAAAACAATAAATTGTTGGCCTACACCAACTACTTGTTCATTAAACAATATATAGAAATGGGAAGCCAATAATTAACAGGCATGGTTAAGCCGTAAAGTGAGGAGGACGACCGGTCCAAAATAGTTATGGAGATGAGAAGAGGGAGGTTGGGAGATCAGTTGTCAAATCCTAGTTGGTTGTTATCTTAAAACACCTCTCATTCTTTGTCAAATCCTACTCCAAATGTTGTGATGGTCAGCTGATCTTTTAACGGGATTCTTCAATTATTATTTCCGAAATTACCACCGGTTTATTCAGTTTTCTATAATAATGGAGACGATTAGTCTGACTGATCCGGATATATAACTACGTGTCGTGTTGTAATTGGTCAAAAAATGGGTAATTTTATTTCACCGCCTATTTGAACGAGTAGATGAAACCTTTGTCTCAAAATGAATAGTTCGCGAATAAAATATCCTTTCACTGATTCCCTCTCTATACATGTGCTCTTAGAGTCATTTTAGACCATTATAGACCATTATAAAGAGCACACCAAATAAATGTAATGAAAACAACTTAACCGGAAGAATTTATGATAGTTCAAATTGACAGGTAAAAAATCAATTATAGCTTCAGACTATATCGCGTGTCTGCACAAACATACTCATTCAAACACACTATAAGCAAATGAAACAAATAAATAAAATATTAATATATTTTAAAGATAAGAGATTTGAACCAATATCGATAAGGTACCCGTCCTGAATCACTATATCTAATATGTTAGTAATTAAAACTGTGATTTATAAAAGTTGATAGTGTTGGAATCAAACTTTGTATTGGAAGAAAGAAGAAGATAAGGCCCATGGGCCAAATGCCCATGCCATGCTAGCCCTTTTCCCTCGTATGGTTCACTTTGCGGAAAGTGACCCACCCTAATGGATAAGATAAGAACATGCTCATGAGATTTGTCTGATAGCTTCCTTGTTATTACAACAACATATTCATTATCCGAAAATATATATTCCATATGTCAGAACTGAATCCTTCTTCCATACAATACAACCATATTGATCGATGTATGATATCACAAGTTATCTTTAACACTAAGCAAGGTGATTCCAATTGTGCTGCTTTCAACTGAAGCATTAACCCACAATTATGATCTCACTGTTATATAAGTACTCATCATGTTAATCTATTAATTATAATTGCCTAAGAGCACGAAATCATCCGGAAAAAATAGCTCCAAATGGCATATCATTGGACAATCATCAATCAGAAGGTGAAGTTGTTCAACGAGTGTTGGTCGGAGTTGAAGCTCATTTATCAACCCGTTTGGTCTAACACCCAGCTCATGGATCTTAAAGAGGCAGTGTATGCCGAGAAATACGAACACTATTTCGTATGACATCACCGGTGGATTCTCGTGCGAGACCATTCACGCTGGATGGAGTCGAAGGCACAACTAGAATCAAAGATAGCAAGTGACGTAAAGAACTTTTGGAAAAAGTAGTCATCCAAACAATACAGGAAGGTCTGCAACAGATGGTGAAGAACTTGTAATTGGTTTTGGAGATGTAATGTGACAACACGACTTCAAATTGTACCTTAGTTTTTCATAATCAAAGATGTCAAGTGACGTGAAAGCGGTAGTGTCATTACTCTTGGAACATAGCAAGTACTGTCATGTTACCATATATCGTTGACACGGTCACGTGACATTACTTGCTATGGTTCTGGAGCAATGACATTACCACTTCCACGTCACTTGCCATATTTGACTATGGAATACTGAGAATAAAATTTGAAGTGGTGTCGTCATATTACATCCTAGACCCTTTACTCATAGTCTGAGAAGATAAACAAGTAGATCGAATTTGTGTTGTACATTCATTCGATCGTTTCGGGAAGTAATAATATGAGTCGGTCCGGGTCGTCTTTCGTTATTTTTAACAACATTATTTTCAATTAGACCGGGATTAGACCGAATCGGTCTAATCCCACTATAACCCCAGATAGATTATACCCATTTTTCAGGGTCTAATTAAGACTTGTTTTCCCAAAACGTCTTTAATTAGACCGAGAATAGACCGAATCGGTCTAATAATTTGCTATTGCTACAAAGTCATTTCATATTAGTAGGAACTGATTTAATTGCCCTAAAAATTAGGGGAAAAGCTGTTCATTGGATTTTGGGAGCAGAAATGACAAAGTGGATGACCAAAAACATAAGATAAGAAAGAAGAAAAGTCCAGAGAGAAAGAAACAGAGTACAATACATACATAGAAGAATTGAAGAGCAATCCATCTTTTATTTTTCTCCCCTACGACTCCAAATCCAATCTAATCTGGTAGCTACCTACCTATCCTAATACTATGCACCTGCACAATACATTATGGGCACTTACCCAACACCCCACCTCACCTAATCCCACCATCTTCTTAATGTTCCTCAACAAAGGATCAAAATACGCTCCACACTCATTCTCGCAAGTTGCTTATTTACTTCTCTTTCACTCTCACCTATTTACGCGCTTTCTATTTATTACTGCTTCCTATTCAAATTCAAGGACGCATCCGATTTATTCGTGCTTAATTGGTTCGTTATGTTAGTTGCATATTGTACTATCTCCCTTGAGATTTTAAATGCTCTAACGACGTTGGAAGTAGGGGTGTTAAAAACTATATGATGATCCGTTTATCCGTCTGGTCTGTCGATCGATAATTTTACGGATAAAATCCATCAAATGACTCAAATGCACATTTGTTATGGCGGACGTGAATCACAAAAATCCAAATGTGGATCCGTGCAAACGGATAATAATCCCCTTTCCACAAACAAATATCCGCGTCTAAACATCCCAAATTGGACGAGAATAGTTCGAAATCGGAAATTTAGATCAGATCTTAGTTATATTATAAAATAAAAATGATTTTAGTGGCGGATAGGTCGCTTTGAAGGATTGCATCTGGTACAAGTAGTATCCAAATCTGAAAGTATCTCACTTATTTCTTATTCTTCTACCAATATATTGCTTTGGTAATACAAAACAAAACTATAATTCATGTTTCACCGCCCACTCCTGGAAATATAATGGTTGAAAATGCAAAAACAAGGTTGAGAAATAATCAGGAGAGCCTCGTATTATGTATGAATGAATAAACACGTGACCTGTCTTCCAAGCCAAGTTGTTTAATGTTTATAGTGTTTGCTACTTGTGCTCACTCCCACTTGCTATTCTTTTCATTATCTCCAACAGTGCATCAATGTTATTCTTCTGGACTTTTTTTTGTTAAGGTTTTGAATCATTCATGAGATTTGAATCCGGGTCAAAATCCGTTCAGGGGAGGGGATTTTCGTTCGCCTGCGCAAATACGGATTTAGATTTTTGTGTTGTACGACACGTCTATGAAAAAAGAACTATTAGCGGATTTCATCTGCAAAATATGAGATGGATCAGATTCAATTCGCATGACCAGCAAACTGTATACCAAAGCCTAATAATGGATTTTGTAGTATGGTTAGGTGAACTCTATGTAATTAAATTGTGATTGATACAATGTATGGGGGCGTGAATCATCCACGGATCTATCTATCGTAATTCACAATCCTTCATATTTGTGCGAATCAATAAAATCCGATTCACTATCCATCTACTCATGCAGATGAATAACGGGTGGATGGATAATCGAGAGGACCGGAGTACCAAATATTTTTTGACGTCCCTGCAATATACTATAAACCCATATTTAAATATAAATTGAAAATTCATCTAGAACATTTTATCAAGTGACCCCCAAAACCCAAGATATTTATATATACTCAAATTTTGATTCAAATCATGTTCATCTAGGTTGCTTCTGATCCAATAGAAATCATCACAACAATAGAATTTGAAAATTCAGATCTACCATCCACTTATAATTATGTCTTTGAAAAATGTAAACTTTAATTTGGACCAACAATCTTCATCTAGTGGCCTATTCCTCCTATCTAACTTCATTTGATTGACCTCATTTACACACAAATATGTCTCATATGGGACCCAACTGTAGTAAGACTAATACCACCAGTATATACTTGCCCCACACTCTAAAATGGCAGGTAATTCCTTAATTTCGTCAAACTCTAATCTCCACCTACAAAGTAAAACCCACTCCACGGTTTTCATTTTTCAAAAATATCTATACCTTAGATAAAGGAAAGGTCCTCAAGTGAATCACAATATGTTCAAAGCTTAATTTTTCATATAATTTATTTTAAATTCAATCATGTGTAAGTATTTGTATTCTATATTAGTGTGCTTTATGTTGTGTTGTTTATATTTTGATATGGAGTTTGTGTCATGTAAGTTCATCGTATAGATGTATATCTACATATTAATTTATAACATTTGATATTATTTTTTTAAAAAAAAGGAAAGAGTACATGAAAATTCAAAACTCGGTCATCAAACTTGTAATCTTACATCACCTCCATCCTTCCCATATCCTTCCTTTTTTATATATACCCAACACTCCCACTTCCTTTCCACTCACATTCCTTTGCCCAAGACGCAATATGGCCACCGCCACCACCACCACCCCTCTCCTCCTCCTCCTCCTCCTCCTCCTCCTCTTGGGTGTTTTCCGGTACACCGGAGAAGCCCGCGAGGCCTTCGCCTGCGACGGCGCCAGTTCAAGAGGCTTACCCTTCTGTCGCGTCTCGGCGCCCATACCGGAGAGGGTCAACGACTTGATCGGGAGGCTGACAATGCAGGAGAAGGTGCAGCTTCTGGTCAACAATGCGGCGGCGGTGCCGCGTCTCGGGATCAAAGGCTATGAGTGGTGGTCGGAGGCTCTCCACGGCGTCTCCAATGTGGGCCCCGGTACCGTTTTTGGCGGGGATTTCCCTGGGGCCACCAGCTTCCCTCAGGTCATCACCACCGCTGCTTCCTTCAACGCTTCCCTGTGGGAAGCCATCGGACGGGTACGATTCACTTCGCTTTTATCTTGTCCTAAATTATAAAAACGTCACAGCTTTTAGTTACAAAAATAGCATATAATTTTATTTTGTTTTGTTCGTGTATGCAATGTGTTGTGGATACACGTAATGGGCACGGGACTAGTGGGTTACTACTGCAATGATTTATATCGATTCACGTACTGTGTCAGCTTTGTGCTTCACAGCTCTGCAACTTGCTTAAGCTTACTATTGAATATATATTAATCCAATGTAAAATCAGTGGCAATGCTAATTTTGTAACTGGGTAATTAATTAAAATATTAGTAGTAATGGGTAGATTAAAATAAATAAATCGTCATATCTGATTATTTAGTATTTAACATTAAATATGTTAATCCGTGCAATTAGATAAAGTGGCTATTAGTATTAAAAACTTTATCCTTTCTTTTTTCTTTAATCCCGGAGGCTCATTATTGAGCTGAGATAGTTGATACATTATTCAAGTTGACAACTTGCTTATCTTTCCTATATGGATAAGGCCCACAGTAAGTTATCCTGTGCTGCGCAGGTTGTGTCGGACGAGGCAAGGGCCATGTACAATGGAGGAGCTGCGGGCCTCCCTTTTTTGAGTCCCAATGTCAACATCGTCAGAGACCCCAGGTGGGGCCGTGCACAGGAGACTCCCGGTGAAGACCCCGTCGTTGCCGGTCACTACGCAGCCAGCTACGTCAGAGGCCTACAGGGTACCGACGGTAACCGGTTGAAGGTCGCAGCCTGCTGCAAGCACTTCACCGCCTACGACCTCGATAACTGGAACGGTGTGGATCGTTTTCACTTCAACGCCAAGGTATTTATGATCCTTGATTTTCCACCGTTGATTTTGGTTCGCTTCGGCTTTCCTTTTTGGGCTTTTGTCATTGCTTTGTTCACCAAACAAATTAAGAAACGTACGACATAAACAAAAACAAATTCTAGATGCACGTGGGTCCACGTGTTTTCGTCCCAAAGAAACAATCTCACGGGTTGGTCACACTGTGTAGGTAACCAAACAAGACATCGAGGACACATTTGACGTGCCCTTTAGAATGTGTGTCATGGAAGGAAAAGTGGCTAGTGTTATGTGCTCGTACAATCAAGTCAATGGAGTCCCGACTTGTGCCGATCCTAATCTGCTACGCAACACCGTACGCGGCGAGTGGGGTCTTGACGGGTGAGTCCTCCTCCAACCGTCCGATCTTGTGGTTCGTGTTATGTTTACCGTTTGATTAGCTGACATTTGGGTTGTTATGGTTGATGAAACCACAGGTACATTGTCTCTGATTGTGATTCGGTTGGTGTCTTCTACGACAACCAGCACTACACGTCGACACCGGAAGAAGCAGCTGCTGATGCCATTAAAGCGGGCCTGGATTTGGATTGCGGGCCTTTTCTGGGGATCCATACCGAAGATGCTGTGAAGAAAGGATTGGTGAATGAGGCCCATATTAACAGCGCTTTGGTTAATACACTAACGGTCCAAATGAGGCTAGGCATGTTCGATGGAGAACCCTCGGCCCAGCCATTCGGGAACTTGGGCACGAAAGATGTATGTGCCCCAGCCCACCAGGAGCTAGCCCTTGAAGCAGCCAGACAAGGGATTGTTCTCCTTAAGAACCATGGCCCTTCACTTCCTCTGTCCCATCTCCGTCACCGTACAATATCTGTCATCGGACCAAACTCTGATGTCACCGTCACCATGATCGGAAACTATGCCGGTAAGTATATCCGGCGATTTCAACTTAGAAAACATTGGGCCTGGTGAAGGAAAGGCCCAAGACCAGGCCCAAAATGATACATGATTTCTCAGCAAGTATTCCTCTCTTTGGGTCATTTAGGTGTTGCATGTGGCTACACAACTCCTCTACAAGGGATTGCAAGATATGCAAAGACGATCCACCAACAAGGCTGTGCTGATGTTCACTGCAATGACGACAAGCAATTTGGTGGAGCAATCGATGCAGCTCGTCAATCCGATGCAACCGTTCTAGTCATGGGCCTGGACCAGTCCATCGAGGCCGAGTTTCGGGATAGAGCCGGGCTTCTCCTTCCGGGCCGCCAACAGGAACTAATATCCAAAGTTGCCGCGGCCTCCAAAGGCCCAACAATACTGGTCTTAATGTCGGGTGGGCCTATCGACGTCACCTTCGCGAAGAATGATCCACGAATCTCTGCTATTATTTGGGCCGGATATCCCGGCCAAGCCGGAGGCACGGCCATTGCTGATGTCTTGTTCGGCACAACCAACCCCGGTTCGACCATCATTGACCATCCATATACATTCAAATTTAGTTTTGGAACTTGTAATTCGAAAGTAATTTGTATCCGATTTCGTAACTGTTGCAGGTGGGAAGCTACCGATGACATGGTATCCACAAGAGTACCTGACCAATTTGCCAATGACGGCCATGGCGATGCGGCCGAGCCGGTCCACTGGCTACCCGGGCCGGACATACCGGTTCTACAAAGGACCGGTAGTGTACCCATTCGGTCACGGAATGAGCTACACAAACTTCGTGCACGAAGTCGCTAGCGCGCCAACGGTCATCTCCGTGCCTCTTCGCCGCCACAAGTACAACACGAGCACGATGGGCAAGGCGATAAAAGTGACACACGCGAGATGCGACAAGCTCTCACTCGTTGTCCACGTGGACGTGAAGAACACGGGGTCCAAGGACGGGCCCCACACTGTGTTGGTGTTCACGTCGCCGCCGGGAGGGCACTGGGCCCCGCACAAGCAGCTGGTGGCGTTCGAGAGGGTGAACGTGCCGGCGAAGAGCCAGCAGAGGGTCCAAATTAAAATACACGTGTGCAAGTACCTTAGTGTGGTGGACCAGGCTGGTATAAGGAGGATTCCAATGGGACAACATGATCTTCACATCGGTCACACTAGACACTCGGTTTCACTTCAGGCCGCGACGCTAGGAATCATTAAGAATTGATCTAATTGTTTTGGAATTAATTAAACACGATTAAGAGGAGCGTAAGCTTCCATATTGAAGTGGTAAGTGATCATTGATCACTTCCAAGTTTGATCATTTTTTTTTATCACCAGTTCTGGTTCTTCCTAGCTGCTATATTGTATTTGATGAAATGTTATTATAAATATAAATATCCAACAGAGAGTTGTTGCATGTAAGGCTGGAAATAAAAATCCACTCCGTCAGTAACCGACCAAAATCGAATTATCAGACTGACTACCGTGTACAATTTAAATTACCTTTATGATATTGGTAAGCTGTGTATTTATCTAGACAACACATAAAACTCCAATATCAACATCGAAAAGACATATATTGGCGGCGCAATGGTTGGTGAACGGTTCTAGAAATATGGCTCCAATACCAACATCGAAAAGACATGCTGACGGCACAATGGTCGATGAACGGTTATAAAATATAGCACCACCAGTTAACCGGTAAAACCGACACCAGAACTACTCTTAAGTGTAATGTAAGTAGGCACGTGACATGCACACTAGCTTATTTTGTGTGTGTACGGTATGCATTTGCTTTTGCTTTTTGTCGTGTTACTGTTAGATACCTGAAACCACAGGCCATACAATGCAGAAGCTGCTGTGCAATAGCTATATAGGAACTTGTGCGGATGAGAAGTTGAGGACATAATCATGAACACTGCATGGGACAACAAAGGTTTCATCAGATCCATAACATGCTGTAATAGAAAAAAGCTGTTTTTTGAGTTTTATTCGGTCTTAGCAATAATGCTTTGCCATTACAAAAATGCCTTTGCCAAAGGCTGTCTAGCTTGTTCGCAATATTAGCCCTTGGTTTCATTGTGTTGGCGTCAAAAGCTACGGAACTCTGACCTTAGTTCCACTCTTTAAACATGTTATTTGCAATAATTGCTCTATCTTTCTCCCCTTTTATTGGGTATCTCTTACTTGTAAAGTTGTTGCTTGTAGTTGATGGTATAAATCTAACATGAGATCTCTAGCCATTGAAAATGTAAATTAATATATACATCTATTATAGGTTAGGGTTTGAATTCTAGTGGGTTATGGATGCTAATGGGTCGGATAACTTGCTCCTCTTTCTCATTTCGCTCCAAAATTTAGCTTTTTGGTTTAAAACTCTACAAAAAATATCGAGAGAGACAGAATACGAGTAACGTGGTAATAGTGCACAAAAACATAATAAAACAAAACCACTTAATTACATTAATTGTATGTATATGTTTTAATCATAGTCTTTTTAAAGCTTTGATTATATATCGGTCTGCTTATATCAAATTATCACTCTCTAAAAAAATAAGCTTTGATTATAGGCCGGTCTTCCTCAAGCTTTGATTATAGGTTTGTATATGTTCTGTTTGCCTCATCTCTCCCTCCTCGTATTCATGAACATTTTATTTTAAAAGAAAGCTTTATTAATAGTAAAGACCTTACACAGTAAACTAGAAGCTTATATCCACCGCCCTTCCTCAAGATCTTGGAAGACGATCATTGAAATGATAGTTTTAGCTCGTAGGTTTGATATCCATAATATTCATGAACTTAGGTTCCCATATTTATATGAGATATGATATTAAGTAAAAAATTACAAATAAAACCATCCAAATCTTATGGACAATGTGGTTGAACACATGACTAGAGATAAAATCATGTCAGCAATATATATTAAAGTATCTTCCGGTAATCAGAATAATTTCCCGTTGGCTCTTTTGTTCCATATGCTTGTGACTTTTATTAAGTTGGAAGATATTAAATCCCCATTAGTGCGGGGTCAATAAGGATCAATTATTGAGAGAGCATGTGGGGGTTGGAAATTGGAATTATGAATTGATCCGTTGGATCAATAGGGATAGTGGAATGTCAAACTTAAAGCTATTAATTCTAAATTGCAAGGAGAGAAGCAAGATGGGCAAACCAATTATTTAGCTAATTAATCCAGAATTAGGCGCATGAATACTATTTAGTGATTTTCTTTATTTACTTGCACGTGATGATTGTTTATCTTATTGACTCAGAGTTTACCTATATGATACTTATAAAAAAAAGTGCAGGAAGGCAGGTCGGGGGACAATGTCAAGCTGAAATCGGCCCCTGATCGGAACTCTGATAGTTAGAGTAACAAGGTGAGTTGAAGTCGGTGGTAGTTGTCTCGAATGTGCGGAAGGGGTGGCAGAGGAACTGTCTCCATAAGAGAAGGCGAAGTATGTCAAACAGTCTCACTAGCTCAATGAGGCCTCACACGGGCAATGAGCCGTCTATGAGGAGGAAGGACTCGTGTCCTGTTAGCCCATTCTCGGCCACCTATCCCCAGCCACCATTTCACAAATTACTCATGAGTACGCTAGCATTTTCCAACCAGTTCATGGCGAGTCCTCGCCCAGAAGAAAACATGCATTCAGGCAACTTATAGTAATTCGGACTTGTTCCCTTAGTATTCCAGTCGGAACTGACATACCTTTCGTCATAAAGTTAAAGGACTGGAGTCGTCTAGTCAATAAGCTCATTCGCATTAATTATTTTTTATTATGTAATGACATTAGTTTTTCTTCATCTAAAAAAGATCGTTAGAGACATAACATAACACCTATCTATTTTCTCAGTGTTTCTTGGAATACTAGTTTTTTATTATAGAAAAATCAGTGTGTCATATGTTATATATCAATTTGATGATATACGTTATAATATTTGGACGTATAAGATAACAAATTTTAAACTCGTTAGAGAGACTTTATAAGACGCAATGCACTTTGCATCAATAAGTTTAACAAATGCATATAAACCTACAATAAATCAGTTATTTGTCTAGACTAGTCGAACTCAATACTTCCTGGCCGCTTACTTTATGTTATTGGTTACCTATTTTTATTTGTCTCATCCCTATTTGTTTTTCATAACAGTTATTTTATGTGCTTAACAAGTTGACAACTTTCTATTATTGTTATTCATTAGTTATTTTTAGGGTTAAATATCAAAACTTACTCTTAAGTATTGGTCGCGAACACTACACTATCCATGTGTGAAAAATGAACACTACACTACCTTAAGTATTAGTCACGCGGTTTTGTTAGTAAAAATGGATGAAATTTTTCATTCCGTTAGTCATATGACCTCAAGTGTCATATAATGGATGGTAAAATGATGTTTCCCCTTAATTATATGACATCTACACATTTTATAAGGAACATTA
>JAYMTN010000133.1:0-21345 GCA_036897425.1 Erodium trifolium
TGGAGTTTAGAGACGTATTGTTCTTATAACTTTTGCTGAACTATTATTTTGGTTTCGGAGCTTGACTCATGTACTCAGTTTTGTGGTTTGAACTTGAGATGTGGACTCAGATTTACTTTGTTTTACAATATATATCAGATACTCATTTTCAAACAGGTTTTCAACCGTATTTCACTAAGTCGCGTCTCGAATCCGGTCAATACCGGATTTGGGGCGTGACATACCCTCTTAGAACGACTGTGGTAAGAGAACAAAGGCGTTCTGCTACCTCACCACTGTTTACGGTGGCTCTATCATGGTCTCGTGCCTTCTCTCTCGCTCTATAAACCACCAGTTTCATTAGAAGGACGAGATTGGCTCCAGCGAAAAGAGAGGGTCGGACCCGACCACTATGGATCCATGTATTAGGTCCTTTCAGCCCCCTGATCCTTCAGGTTTTGAAGGCGTGGCCGACGATGGAAGACAATGGTGCCTCCTCTTCAGTGTCACCAACAACTGGTAGAAGATCAGCAATGACATTATGCGGTTGTGGATCAATAATAGGACCTCCGTTGGCCCAAACAATTAGGCGAGGTCTTCTACGCAACCTCGCAAGTTCCAATGAGTACTAGAGGGAGAGTGGGATGTTGTTGAGGAGACATATGTCCCGTCCCAATGAGATATGGCACAGGTCGATCCCAAGCCTCCTCCTTTTCTTAGGGACCTCCTCGGCTATCTAGCATACTTTTCCCCCAAAGGATCTCCATTGCGGGACTAGCGTGTTTGTTAGGCAAAGCAGGCCACATGAGTCGAGTCAGGAAAAGTGATAGATGCACACCCCCACGATAATAAGGATAGACCCCTTAAGTTGTCACTTGGATTAACCAAACATTTTAGTTATATGGAAAGGTTTCGGACCTGTCCGAGACTATGTCTAACCCTTTTTTTCTGTCTTCGTAATAATATTTCCACATTTATGCTATAAAAAAAGCCCAAGGAAAACTTTCAACTTAGTATACATATGTTAAACTTAATAAACCTAGAACCTAACATGATGAAAAATAAGAATTTTCAAATGTATCATCGTATGTGCACTTATCATAAGATTAACAAAGCGTGACTTGAGACAATTTGATCCAAATAAGATTAAGGTTTTAAAGCTATAAATATTACCATCTCCCAAAAAGATGTTCGGAGGCTCTGGTCAGGGGATGGAACTTTCCCCTTCCATGTCTCCCTCCGGTCAGCCCCCCTTTTGGGATGTGGTTAATGGTTCCTTGCCAGTTATCCCATCCTCCCTGCGACTAAGACCCCCACCTCCTGCTCTAGTGCTCCAAATCCTCTTTAGTTAGACTTACTCTCTCGTAATGTCATCGAAGTCGTGTCTCCTTATATGAACGTTGATGTTATTTGAGCTGGCCTTTCTCTAGCCAATTATCTTCGACTTCAGCCGAGGGACCTGAGTCTTGGAGCGTTCCTTACCTCATTTCCGTACCCTACATCCTTCCTCGCCTCTGAAGCAGGAAATTGGTCTAAACTCCATCCCTGTTTCATGAATCTCTTCTCGATCATCAATGATGTGGCTGGTGGCGGTCGTTTTTGCTGGGTAGCGGTTGTTGGTATCCCTTTCGCAGTTTAGTCTGAGGTATCTATTTGAAGCATTGCAGCATTTGTGGGTACACTCATTTATGTCCATCCATGTTCTACCTCTATATAATGCTTGGACTCAGCCTTCGTCATCATCCATTCCAAGAATTTGTATCTGGTGAGTGTTCGCGGTTGAACTTGATATTGGGGGCTCTCGTTTCTCTTCCCGTACCAGGAATTTTGAGGTTAACCTCCCCACCTCTCTTTCTTTGAGGCAGCTGAGATGGTCACGCTCGAGGAAGGAGAGTTTCAAGCCCCTGAGACCCTATTTTCTCGTTCGGCGCAGGTCCTGCCTCGGCGCTTGTTTGGCCCTTCTGATCTGGGTTTTGATGGCTTCACGACTACTTTTTCTGGTCCTACTAAGCCTTTTCTCCATCAGTGGTGCTCGCCGGTTTTTCCGGTCCTCGTCTCCCACTCTAAACGCCTTGATTTCCTCTTCCTCTATTGCGAGGCTTGGCACTCTATGAGTCCCAATAGTGACATTCCTAAGACATCTTTGCGCGCTTTCGAGGCTCCAAAGTGCTTTATTCTTATCCCCTTGTCTTCTGGTCCGGCTCAAGGCCCAAGTTTGGTTTCGGGCTCCCCTCTTGAGCCGGGCCAGAATTTTGAGTCTTTGCATGGCTTCCTAGATCGTCTTGTGATCCCAAGGCCCTTGTCCTCTACTGCGAAGTTCGTTTTCTTTTCATCTTTCATCTCGAGGATTCAATGTCCGTTTCAGGACCCTAGCTTTCGCCTCCTTCGGGCTAAACGTAAGAACATGCACAAAAAGATAGGGCGACAAAAACCTATTATGGCTCTCAGTGGTGTTAGCCCCTCTCGCTCTATTTGCAAAAAAAAAAAAAAAAAAAAAAAACCTTGGTGATGATAGTCTAGGCTCTCTGCAACTCATTGGGATTAACATCGCCTTGCAGTGAGGAAGAGATCATCAAAACGTTCCAACCCTGAGACTCTAACGATTCTTATCTGAACCTTCTTGCTCACCACTCTCTCTTTTTTAATTTATTTCTTTTCTTTCTTCTCCCTTAATTGTAATTTTCCGATGAAGTGTATTTTTTGGATTGAATAAATTTTGTGTTTTTTGTTGACAAAAAAAAATTATCACTTCCCAATGCTCAGCCTGAGACAATAACAAGTTAATTTTGACTTGTAAAATTCATTTAATTTAAATGAACCCACTTGTAAAATGATGTTCATGAACTTGGTTCATGATTAATGATCTCGTGAACTATGATAAGATGCATGTCAATGACTTATTGGATTATTCAGATGAAAATGATAAATACACAGATGTATAAAAAATTTAGAAGGAATTTGGTCTACTATCTTTCGAAATGATGTTTTTTTTTTATAATCAAACAATATTAATGAAGAAATTAAGGTCGAAGTCGAACAATACCATTTTTAGTACCGTTGGAGAACACAAAAAATAAATTTTTGATACAATAAGAAAAGTTAGAGAGTAACTCTAGCTGCACTTAAATTTTAGGGAAATTTTTAAAAAAACGACCATATACTTTATAAATTTTGCAAGTTCACGTTGTATACTAACAAGCTCGGCTTGTTATGTCTGTCAAGTTTCGATTTGTTACAACGCTAGTTGAATCTAACAAAAACTCTTATCAATTTGCTTGGTACAGTTTTAACAAAGGGTAAAGTTGTGGAAAATAGGAACTTTCTTTTTCGAGCGGCTGGACCCTTTTCTCTCTCTCTATGAATACTGCACCTCTAACCCTAACTCGATCCCACCGCCTCTCTTTGTTACACTCGCCGGGGATGGCCACGGCCCCGGCTTTGTTTGCCCCCGGGGAAAGCCTCTCCCTCTTCTCTTTCCCCCCTCATCCTTCTCCTTCCCCTATCCTCTGTCCTATGCGTTGTGCTTCTTCTCTAACCTACAGATCCATCGGTTAAGGCGGAGCTCTTTCTCACCTTTTACTTGTCAGACACGTTCAGTGGGAGTTGTTTGTTGTTGCTGCCTCGTCGGACACGGGTTGGTGAACCAGATCTGGTAGCGAACCGGATCTGGCTTTGGTGGTACTGCACTGAGATGTTTGAGGGTTGTGGGTCTGAAGTCATGTTCTCACTGGTAGACTCTCGTCGGCGTTCAGGGGTCGCTTCGAACTAGGGTCGCTAGGTTTTGGGGTCCACTTCGGATCTGGGAGGTGGGGCAGGTGAGTTCACCGGAATCTTGGTATTGGCCACCGGTGAACACCTCCCTCGTTGTTGACCAGGTACTTTTCTTGGTGGATCTGCTCTCCCTGTCCGACTAGTTTGGATGCTCGTGGTTTTTGGTGATTGGTACCGGTTTTGACCTCCTCCATCTCGGCCTATTCAGTAGCTGCTACCCACTAGTTTCTTGGGAGCTCGATGTCGTTGCTTTTCGGTGTGGGGACATCGATTTAGGTGGTCTCTCTATCGCCTCGGATATGGGTATTTGTCTCGTTCTGCCCCTTTTCCCGATTAGTTATTGTGGTTGCTCTGCTTTGTACCTTAGATCTGGATCCCATTTGGTCTTCTTTGTTCCCAATCCCTTGTGATTTGGGGCTCGTCGGTTAATAGGTGTTGACCTCTGACGAGTGGTTATAGGACTTAGTGCCTTGTTTGAAGACTATGGGTTTCAGTTTTTAGGGTTATGAAGTATCTAAGATCTTTCGACCTCCGACCTTTCTTTGTCGTCTTATCGATATTGGCTGGCGACGTGTGGGGGCTCATTCAATTCTTTGAGTTGTGGGTTCCGATGAGAGGTGGAGTTTCATCACAATCTCTGATTTGGTCCCGGGGTGTTTCGAGTGTCGGTCAAGTTTTGGTTTTGGGTTTCATAGGTTTTCTGAGGAGTTTTATTTTGTGCTTCATGGTTATGAAAGTAAGGTTTTAGACCTTTTCTTTTCTGCTATTTGTTACCCCTTATGTGCTCGTTTATGTTTGCTTCATGGTTGAAATATCTGGGTATAGGATTGTTAGACTCATCCTTGTTTCAGTTTAGGTTTCTTACTATTCAAGTTTATTTGCGCTAGGAACCCCATTCAGGATTGCCTTTGTTTGTAAATTACTTTCATTGAGGTGTTTCCCTTTGTCTCGTCTTTTGTTTATAAAGGCTTGGTATTTATAAAAAAAAAACTCTTATCAATTCGTGCATGTGATAGAAAAACGAGCAAATATTTCTAGTATACAAATGGAACTTGTAAAAGTTGAAAATCATACGGTATTTGGTTGCAATTTTCTCTATCATTAACTAATTTCAGGATGCGATTCCTCTTAGTAATGGTAACGGATTAGAGGGTATAAAGGTCTCTCCAATCAAATTTTTATATCGTATGGTGCAACAAATAGAAACCTGGCAGTACAATAAGCAAGCTTTTAGTATATGGCGTGAACTTACAAAAGCGGTAAATTATGGTCGGTTATTACAATTTCCCCTCAAATTTAAGAGAAACAAACACTTAAAAAATATTTTGTTAAATTGTCTTAATTATTTTTTATAACTTTATAAATATCTATTTATGGTATTAATGGAATCTCATATTTTACAAAGGGACTTTTTTTTAAACGGGCGACGAGGAATTGTATTACTAGTATCAATCAAAACATATAAGTAGGGCTAAAAGCCATGGGAACCAGAATAAAACTGGGCCTCCCGTAGGAAATCTGGTGATCTTGGACCCGTTGGAGTAGTTTTAATTTTCATCTTAGACAAAGATAAAAAATCTCTACATCCTACTCTGAACTGGTAAAGTAAATTACTGGAAATAACAGAAATAACATGCACCAAACTAAAACGAAAAAAACAGCGGAAACTCCTTGGAGTAGACACGCTCCCCCAAGTCACAACATGTAGAACCGGTCCTAGGTCGTGGGGGGTAGGCCCCCAGCCTCATGCCCCCCCCCCCGAGCTCCATGGAGACTCATGGCTCATGACGGGGTTGTTTGGCTGCCTGCGCCTAATTAGAGTCATCCTTAGGTTCATCAATGAGCCGGCACTTTGCGGTCGGGGTCTCGGCATCTCCAAGGCCCGTTTCAATTGGCTCGCATGGTTGTGGCCCTGGCTCGTCCTATTCCGCCTTTTGGTCTTCAACATGTATAGTCACTTGGGCCCTACACCTCCCCGAGCTCCCGAGGTTCTTTCTGCTTCCCAACCCTGGTAGGAATCTTCATCTCTATTGGGATCCCTCTAGAGAAGGCGACAATGACTGTGTAGGGCTCCCGCTAACATAGCTAAGATCCCCTCCCAATGCCTCCCGATCGTCCGCCTCACTCAGGTTAGCCAGGTCACGGGTCTTGAAATCTTGCTCGTCCCCTTTGACGAACCTGAACGCATCCACTGAAAAAATGGAGGTGTTCCTTCCGAACCCTCCTTAGTTAAGTCACCAGTTTTCGGTGCTTCCTCCCAACATCAAGTAAAGTAGGGAAACTTGAAGGAGGAGGAAGATGCCTTCCTTTTACCCTCCTTGACCTCTCGAGTTCTAGAGTGAGGGATGTCAGTAAGTCTTCCACCGGGGGTACCTTACAAGGCATTGGTATCCCCCCCCCCCTCATTATGTCTGGAGCAGTCGATCCGTATCGACCCCCATTTGGACCCGGAGCGAATCATCAAACAGACTTCCTCCCTTCCCACTCCTAGGATACGGGCCTAACAAGCCTGGATGCGATGATTAAGGCAACCACGTCGGACACAGAATCCTGGTAGTCGCTCGTATTGCAATCCGATAGTGGTAGGCTCTTGGTGACCTGGGAACTGTAGTCGGATCCTTTGTCGTAGCGATATGTACACGTCCAAACTGAACTGGAACCACATAAATTCATCCCACTGCCGAGGGGTGGGTATAGGAGCAGCAACCACCTCGGTGCCCAACGAGTTGGCTGGGAAGGAACGGATAGGGTCGTTCTAGGCATCCCCTAGGACGTTGTACGCCCTCACTCCGATTTTCATAAACCGAAATGGGGTGGAGTCCGGTTGCATGCAAGGGATGAGGGGGACCAAAATGAGAAGGTACCCACAAAAAGTCCACGGGCCCTTGTGCCGGATCCGATTGAGTTCAACTTAGGATTGGAAGGTGAACGAGACGAACGCCTTGGAAAGAATGTCCATCTCCAGTCTGTTCACCTTTCAGCGTTGAAGCATGACACCGTAGAGGAATTTCAGATTACAGCTGATACCGGCGACAATCCACTCGGCCAAGTTAAGGCGGGACCGGCCATTAGAGACGGTAGGGAAGGCTTCAACCGGAATGATGACGACCCCTTCGTCCTCCAAGTCGTCATCGAGTGATACTCCACCGAGGCGATCCGAAATGACCTCCAGAGGTCCTCTCGACGGGAGGAGCAGCACTAGCAATTGCCCTGGCCTAAGATTCTCTCTCGGAAGCACCAGCGGAGGATGGGGGGATGGACGAGACTACGCAGGCTTCTCTGGGATCTGGTGCTGCATGTGGCGTCCGATGAGGGGAGTTGCTAGTCGACTCGAGGACAGTTGGAGGGCCGCTCGTGGAGAGTTCCACCGTAACGCTAGTACTAAAGGAGAGATCTGGCGAGGTGGAGACCCATCACGCGACGAAGAGACTTGGTGATAGCAGTGGCTGGTTGGAGAAACACGACGGGGAGGTGACTGGCCTGTGAACTCCATGACAAGACCCGAGAGCCCTACAATCGATGTCCGATGCGAGTTGAAGGTCGAATCCCCGGTGATAGTGGTCGTGTGGGGTAAGGAAGAGGTGTGAGAGGACAAGCCCTAGTTTTGAAGTCTCCTACGTTTTTTCACATAGGGATTTTATTCAAACATGTTATCTTATCATAATTTAATAATGGATTAATTTCATCTCACTACCCTAAAAATTCTTGATTTTCATCTCACTACCCTAACTATTTTTTCTGGCACCTCACTACCCTAAAATGCATTTTTTTTCACTTTCATACTTAAGTTTATGGATGGAAAGTTGACGGTAGATACGAAAGTGAAAAAAAAAATGCATTCTAAGGTAGTGAGGTGCTACAAAAAATAGTTACGGTAGTGAGATGAAAATTAAGAATTTTTAGGACAGTGAGATGAAATTAACCCTTTTGTTAATCCTATACCAAAGTTTACTCAGTTTTTGCCTAACTACATTTAAGGTCAAATTTGTATCATATTCAAGAAGCTCTGTTTAGTCAAAAATGATGAAAATACTATAGACCTCCATAAGTACTCAAAACAGTTTAATTAGTTGAGAAAATAATTGAATAAACATCAAAACAAGAAAACTAATGATTGGCTTTGGGAGGGGTTTATAGAGAATGTTTTGCCTCCCATCACTATTGTCGAGGTTCTTGGCCAGCTTTCGGAGCAGGACTTCCGGTACCCCTTCTCATCCCTCGTATTCTCTCATTGCCCAGGAGGCGTCACAATACCGTCTATGACGGTTTTAATATTACAAGGATCAATGAACCATTATTCTTTATTCTGCCTTTTTCGTGCACAACATTGTAGTTAATTCTGATTTATAAAAGTTGCACTTTCCGCTCAAAGAAAAATGAAGAGATAAAACTATTACAAACACGAAAATAAGATTTTTCAAAGGCGATTTCATCATAATCTATAAAATAGAGCTATATGTCGCCGATCTAAAAAAAATAGAGCTATGTGAATTTATTCTGAAAACTAGGATAGCAGTACAGAACTTATGTTTAGCTGGATGAAAAACATGTAAGCTAAAACGTAACAGGGAAGTAAACCTAAAACTTATATTTCCAAAAAAACTTTAAAAGGGGTCTCAACTCAAGAGCTTCAACCACAAACCGCCCCTTCTAAGAGATGATAATATGTCCTCAATCCAAGATCTATTAGAAAACTGCGGTTGTCTTAGTGACACACTTAATAAAGCATCCATCATCTCAATTTATTATAAACTACAGAAATGATTGTACTGTGTATACAGCTATGCACATATTGCATATTCACCTACTCCACGAGCTTTGGAATTGGCTTCCATATCTCAACAAGGCACGCTGACTTCTCGCTTCCCATAGATGCGCTGAAGTTCAAGGGTCGCTGCTTGGAACGATGCTGAGAAGAGAAACAACGCAAGAAAAACTGTGAGCCAATGAAATTAGGAGCAGATACACATTGTGTTGCAGAAAACAAATGTACAGAAGATACAAGCAAGCAATACATTTATTTGCAAGTACTGGTAGAATGCACGAAAAACCTTTGAACCAAGCAGGCATTCCACCCAGAAATTTTTCTTACCTCTCCAAGCACGGAAGTTCTTCTGATTAATCGAAGACCCTGTTATGTTCTGAACAACATCAAAAAGTGCTTTCTGTGGAGTGTTCTTCAACTCTTGAACAACAGCATAGATGGTTTTTCCATTCTCAAAGTAAATGTGATTATTTGGGTGCTTGGTCTTGCAACCAGCATGCCGCTCAAACTCATACGCATTAAGAGCCTTCACGGAACAAATAGATTTTACAGATCATGAATTCAAACTGAAATAAAAAGGCAATTTTCCTGTGATTTGCAAACCTTGGAGAACTGGCAATCCTTGCAGCCACACATATATCCAGCCCCCTTTATAATTCCATGAAGATTTTTCTAGCAAGCATAACAATAAAAATTTAAAGGAAGATCAACCAACACAAATCCTGTAACTTGAGCAAAAAAAAAAACCATTAATACATAAGGTTTTACCTCACGTGACCAGGAAACATACTTAACACGGACTCCGTCGAGCATACCAGTTGATAACAAACTTTTGACATTAGCAGGGAAGTTGTTTGGAGGAAGCTTCTGAGACGTCTTTGGCTCCTTATTCTTGGAAGCACTATCAGCTTTAGGATTGGGTTTTGGAGTGATATCGATGACTGGCTCGACATTTGATTCCACCAAATCTTTTTGTCCCGGTTCTTCTGAATTTTGTGCCGCCTTCTGAGAAGTCATCAGCAAATCAAAGTTGCTAATGAAGCCCCCAGAAGGATTCGCCTCAGGTTCATCATCAAAGCCTCCAAAAGAAATGGTATTGCTATCATCCTTGCCGTAAGCGTGTCTCATAGATAAAATACTAGAATCTGTTTTGTCGCAGGTTGAACCAATTGGTACTATTCCAAGGTCCAACTTGTCATATGTCTGACCTGTAGATGTGATATTATCACTCTCCTTACTGTAGCATGAACCCATTGAAATAAAATTCTCATTCCCTTTACTATAGGAAGGAGCCATTGACATCACATAGTCAGGTCCTTTACCAAACAACTGCCCCATGGACATGAAGTTTCCATCCTCCTTGCCTAAGGGCTGACCCATAGATATGTTACTCTCGTCTCCCTTGCTATAGTTTTGACCCATCACAATGAAGCGACCTTCTCCCTCATTGTAGCTGTAGGAGTGACCCATTGAACTGAATCGATCATCCCCTTTGCTAAAGGTAGGACCCATCGCAAATGTATTCTCATCTCCATTATTATATGTTGGGGCAAGTGATATGGTATTGAAGTTAGTCTCGCTGTAGTTAGTATCTATTGTAATGGCACTGTTATCTACCCTACTATATGAGTACCCCATAGATACACGCATCCCAATGTCAGAATCCCTAACTTCATTGACTTTTACTTTTCTGATTCCACCAAAGCTTAGACATGATGAGGGATCTTCAGCAGCATGGGTCATAGATAAACTTACTGGAGGATTCTTTCGAAATTGATCTTCAAAATCCTCTCTCCCCGTATTCATATTTCCATTGCCCATAGATGAGCCATTCACATCAACTAGATTGATAGTACGCATAGACTCAGGCTCAGATCCAAACAGACGATTAGAGAATTGCACTGGTACCGACTGAAAATTGGATTTGTTACTATCCCATGGAGAAGCACTCATATTGGAAATTCCTGACATAGGCCTGCTGTTAACAGCTTCTATCACTTGCTTCTTGTTGCTCAATAACTCCGCCCCATTGGCATCCAAAAACCACTGACAACCACGCTTTGATTCTACTCTTGAGGAATTATTGTAAGGCATTTCACTATTCGTCATTCTACCAGCATCCCTAGGCATCCAAAAACCTTTTTGCTCCAGAGCCTGTCAAAAACAATTAGTTAGAAAAATATATTGGGCGATGATAAATATGTTAATAAAAGTTGTTCAGTAACACAAAATATAGTTTCTCGTATGACAGAATACAGTCCAAAACAAAAATAATTTGAGAAACAAGAGTCTATAATAAAATAAGGGAAGATGGCAGAACCACATAATGTACTTCAGTTTGGTTGCAGGTTGTCACTGTCATCTTCATTTTGTGGTAGGTTGTTACCCTGTACTTTTTTTAGTTGCACCATTAGTTAAAATCTGTTAAAACTAACAGAAAAAGCCACTTCAAAGCAGCATGTGAATGTGAATTAAAAAAGTACAAGGTAACAACCTGGCACAAAATGAAGATTTTTGAGGGGGTAGTTTAGTCTTTACGCTTAGTTTTTATCTCCGTTATAGACGGTGCAACTAAAAAACTTACACAGTAACAACCTGCCACAATGAAGATGACAGTAACAACCTGCAACCAAACTAAAGTACACAGTATATTTCTGCCATTATCCCTAAAATAAAATATACGAGACTCCATAAAATGAGCACTGGCTGTCTGGAACAGTAAGGAAAGAGAACCAGAATTATGGCACACATCCACGGAAGATTATCAACCATTGCAACATCAAGATCTTGAAGGTACAGAAGCCCCATGAATAGTAAAAACATCTTATACGGACATAAATATCATTTTGTTGCACTTCTTTCAGATCTTTTAGAATCATAGATTCTCAAGCTAATACAGCTACTAACATGCACATTACATGCAAGGGAAACCTCTTCTTTTATATTAATGGAGTATATTTATAATCTTAAGGCCATTTTCGCAGCATTGAAGTATTACTCTAGAATTAGGAATACCGAATATGTATACTTTGCACTGAACTGATAAGATTAATGATCTACGGTGGAAACATGAAATCAGATAGGCACGATTTCTGTGAATTAATAAGGTGAAAAAGTTGTGTGAAGATGTGCAATGCTTTGACAAGACAAACAACATCATGATTTCAGTCCACACTGAACAAGATCAATATTTCAAATAAACAGGACAAAAAGTAGCTACACTAATCAATACTTATCATGAAAAAACATTAAGGCAGATTCTAATCAATCATATTAGTCATTCTATTGGCTAATGGTCCACATCTAAGACAAACATAGTTTCCAGAAAGACACATCTTCTAATAGCATAGTCAATGATCCTACAGAAATATCATCCACTGAATTTTCCAGCTCAAAACCCGATGAACGGAACCAATTACTAATTTCCTGACTCGGTAATTCAATACTTAGGAAACAAATAGCAATAAAATGTGATTTCCAAATGGGCCAATTGGTTAAGAGTTTGGTCTCATTGAACAGATTCGCGAGTTCGAGCCTTGCGAGCTGCTGCATTTCTGATAATAAAAAACAGTACATAATGTGTTATACGATTCCAAACATCTCACTTTGATTAAGACAGTCTATGCAAAACTCAAGGCATCATTCGAGGGCCAGGGAAACTCCAAATCTAAACCTATAACTTGCCATTACAGGGAAATATGGTAACATATACATACATAACATTTCTATCCTATAGTATTTATATAGAATACATTTAACATTGATTACAAATTAAAAAAAATAATGATTAATATTAAGTTTCCAAATAGAGGAACATATTCATTATTAGACCAGTACAAAAACAGGGTACACTACCCAGCTTTTATGCAGTGCACAAGAAATGGGCTTAGTTGGTACACAATTTTGGATCACCGTGCACTTCAGAATATTCATTCATTTTATTTTATATCGTAGTAAATTGATGCAATCAAAGCAAACGAGGCACAATGTATGGTTTTTGGGAGATTAGAAAGTTTTATGTCACTCACACACTCTCGCCCCCCTATACACCCAGTCCTCTCATGGATTTGAGAGACCTTAAAGTATGTCATTTGTGTGTGTGTGTGTGTATTTATATATAAGAGCTAGTGAAAATTTCAAAAACTTAAGATTTCAAGTTGATTTGAGCCCTATACTCCTTTTGCACTTCAAACTCTTTCATTACAAGACCCCTGCTCTCACGAAAGGCCCATTCATGTGGAGCCTAATCAAACTTATGAGTCAAGACATAATTTATCATACACACACACATACCTAAACAATTCCCTTCCTAAGAAATCCCAAGATTTTTCAGGGCTTTTAGGCATGAATATGTTTATTTGTTGGCTAACTAAATATCATTTTGGGTCACTATTTTTAAAGTGTTCAACAAGTAGTTATTTGATACCCAAGGGATTCACAGTCAAAATAAAATGTGTAGAAATACCTACTTATTTTCATTTAACAAAATTTGGGAAGGTGATTTTGGATGCAAATTTAAAAGAAAAGCAATTTCAATGTTGAAATTATGTATCATCCGGTGAAATATAACTTTCCAAAAATCATGTCGTCTACTAATTGAATAAGCTTCACACAAAGTGGAATTCTTAAATCAGATGATTAGATAATGACGTCTTAAAGTGGATCCACTTTTAGATATTGGCACCTTAAGGAGGGAATCAAAGGTTGATTGTTCGTGATATCATAATTACGTTTGTTTTTCATGTTTAAATGGTGCCAAATAATGGCGTCTAAGTCTTTTATTACGAGTAATAGGTTGTGTCGCATCCTTCAACTCTTCTTTCCTCAGATCGGACGAATGCCCTTAATTGGTAAACTCTAGGGGCATAAATCAATACATTGAATTACATAACGCTGAACATCAAAGACATGGAATGTCATTTGAGCAACTACGCTTTTGTTTAGCAACGCAAGGTTGAATTACATTTCTCATTGTATAACCCTTAATCATGGTTTCCTTTATAATTGGATTCAAACCGAAAGCGAGTTCATTAATCCACGCTAAAGGTTGCGCTATGTATAGTACATATTATGAATGTTTGGAATCCATAATAAGTAATGAGTTGTTGCTATTATGAATTTGAATTGAATGGGTGACCTTAAAAGGGGGGTTGCCAAAGAATTACTTCGTTTTGTCGAGCCTGGACAACCTTACTCGTCATTAAGGGTACAAGAGTTCACATTATGGATTGATATGAGTCAAATGCTCCACATTAATGAGAGTCAAATGAATAATTTTGGTTAGATCACCAGAAGGCTTAAAATTAGACTCATCTGCAAAATTAGATACTTCCCGAGAATTTAGTTTCCCAATAACAATAGAGCACCGATGAAGATACATTACCAATTCAGTGTTTCAACTGTGTGTTTCTCAACATTCAAAAATTGGACAAATGTTGGAAAGTACTTTGAGCTAGTTCAGTGGACGATTTGAACAAATACTATGGAAAGCACAAGTCCTTAATATTTAATATTATTTTCACCAAACAAAGATGATTATCTCCTACACAAAGCCGGAAATCAAACAAACAGCTCTATAGGTTGACATCTTGAGTGGTAACAAGTAACTACACTGTGTTTCCTTGACTAGTAAGCAAGACGAGAGTTTTGCATTATACCCAATGTGGGATCTTAAAGACTTGATCAAAGTTCCTCATTTCCAATTTGTGTGAAAAGGTCCAAGGAATTTCTTCAATTAGTTCAAGTCTTAATTTGGAGACAATGTTGTTCTAAACAAAAACTGTTTGGATGCTTCTCTAACAATGGCCCCACTACTATCTCTACTTGGTTTCTTCCTACATTTACGGCAGCAGCTCTTATATCTCTCTCTTGAAACCAACTTCTGCAATTGCTTTGATCCATTCATGTTTGCATTTCACAGGCAGCAGGGGTAATACATAAAGTTCTTTGCAGCAGAATAAAGTCGGTAACACATGGATCCACAGGTGAACAACTTTATCCTTACCCAAAGTCATGGTATGGGGATAGGGAGGAGCTATTTAGGAAGTGCGGGAAAAAATATGGGCTACCTTGTCTGGAACACACATTCAACCCAATAAGATAAACATAGGAAGAACAAGGCACAAAAATAACTCAGAAAGAAACATTACATTCTTACGGGTGAAAAGGCAAATTTGATTTATCCAACTTATGAGGATTGAAGGAGCTAATCTCTAGTGTTGATTACCTTCCCTTCGTCTCAACAGATAGATTTTTCGTTCCAGAATGCTATTTAGGAGAAGTTAATATCCATAATTTAATCCCCTGGCTCTCCCTCTCACCTCTCTATCACACAGATGGAGGGGGAATCGTGGAAACAGCTAAAAACAAGTTCATTCAAAGGCTATCATTACTAAAAGGGTGGTGGTGTCCAGGTTAATTAAGAGCTAATAAGAAGACACGCCCATTGCTTAGATCTTTTTTAGATTAGTGTTTAGTAAAAGTATAAACAAATCATGCAAAGTGTTGCTTAGTAAAGAAAGATATATACATATACCCTTCAACAGTTAAAATGCAACTGGGACCATAAGTATTAAATTTACAAGGAAGCAATCAATTCTTAATGGAATGGGATGAAATTAAAACACACCTGACCATCACAGTACATGGCAAAACCCCACAATCACTCAAGGATCAAGTTGAACAAAAATATGCAAAGCAAACTCAGATGTCTGAATAACCACAGAAGCTTCAACAAGATACGCTGAAGAATATATAATCACACAAAACATGACATGCAGTACCAAAATGGATAAAATTCAAGCCCAAAACTAGGATATAACCCCAACAAATCAAAAGGTTTCAACACAGCATTTGCATCAAAAGGATTAATCAGAATTCTGAACCTACCATTTCTCGAGCCGCTCACTGAGCCGGGCCACTCCACTAGCCACGGAACCCGGCCGAATGAGCTTCCCCGTACACTCGATACCGCTCCACGCTTCTCACTCCACCAACCAGCTCGCTCACGGTCACGGCTTTGCTCGAACAATCTGCACAAAAGCACCAAAATTAACCTAGCACGCGATATCCCCAAAACAACCACCGAAGCTTCGATCATCAAAATGAAAAGATCGATGAAGCCGAAGAAACATGCACAGCTTCACATACGAATAGACGACAGGTCGATCACGGTAAAATCTTAAAATCGGAACAGAAATGGAGAAGCAGCTGCAGAAATTGAGACGAACGAGAGGAGTCCGAGAGTTCCATACCTCTTCCGGAGACTACCGGGTGTGATCAACAGTTCGAATTTACCGGAGGGACTCGCCGGAGACAAAGAGGTCTCTTTTCACAGAAACAACTGAGAAAGCGACTTGTGTGCACTAAAACTGAAAGTGGTCATTTGCTAGATCTCTCTCCAATTTACCCTTTTACTTCAAATAAATCCAAATCGAGCTGACCCAATTAAAATTTGCAATTAAATATTGTGGATTAATTTCTGGTTCAGGAGGAAATGCAGATCTCAAATTCATTGCATTTCTATTATGTAATTGGTTTTTGAAATATGAAGATGATTATACAGTATATAAGGAAATGACCATTTTAGTACCATAAAAATTGATTTGCTTATATCTGAAACGTAATTAATACTAATTTTAGGAATCAATGGCACGTGTGAGGGATTGAAGATTGTTTCAGCCGTTTTTTGACGATTAACCTTATCCTAGTTCACCTGAAGTATAAACAATTCAATCTAAGGACCTGAAGGAATCCGAAAAAAAGAAGCCAATCAAGGATGGGACTCGGCAAAACCGGCAGCCAAACGAGAGCCATTAGATTTGGTGAGAAGTGGATTCCTAGTCAAATCTATGGGATCCGTTGAATTTTGGTTTCCTTCAAGTTTCTAGATTTGAGGGTACATGTCGGGGACAGTGGATGATCACTTAGCAGCAACTACAACGCCGTGAAGGCAATGACCATCCACGTCTAACTCTCGGACCCAATGGCCAGAAGTGATCACAGAGTCGTTGATCTTTTACAATTCCGATGATAACGACAACGTTATTAATGGTCGGAACGTTCAAAAACATGTCTGGGAGTAGGGGTGTGCGAAAATAACCGAAATCCGGAAATCCGCTAAATCCGATCCGATCCGGTCCGGAAAATAACCGATCCGGACTGAAACGGACATGAAATGGTCTGAAAACCGGGTATCCGGATCATCCGGATCCGGATCCGGATCCAAGTTGTGTAACAACCGGATACCGGTTATTATCCGGTCCGAATGAATAGTGCAGGCCGAGATGCAGGCCCAAGCCCAACCCGAGAAGCAGGCCCAAGCCGGGCAGCCCAAGCCCTTACCCTCGGTGACGCACGACGCACGACGCACGCCACGTGGAATCGCACTCACGCCACGACGTAACCCTCTCGTCTCTCTCTCTCGGTTCAGATCCAGACTCTCAACTCAACCTCGCCGCTCACAGCCTCACACATCTCTTCCTCTTCTTCGTTTCACCAGCATCAAACCCTAATCCATCTCTCTCACAAAATCTCGCTGTCTCTGTAAAAAGCCATCCCTTTTTTCGATCGACCCTGTGTCGGTACGTATTCTGGGTGTCCCTTACCGCCGGATACGGTGTCCGTTGGAGGTTGCTGCCTTGCTGGTGCTGGTGCGTGATGCGACCAAAAATATATGACCGTTACTTTGGCACCGGTGGACAACTTAGAGCCCCACCACGAGTCCACGACCATGATATATACAGGTTCGAATTTACTCATTTAGCATCTCTTTCTCTTGCCTTGAATTGTTTTCTCTTCTCTTACTACCGAGCTTACTCATTTCTGAATTCCTTTTCCCCATTTTCCAATACGACCTTCTCACATCTGCTTCAAGTCGTGACGACTTACTGTCCCGGGCTCTTCTTTGTGACAATCGCGGCTGATAGCCAGAGATGATGGCATCATCTTCCACTGTAAGTAACTAAGTATATAATATATTGCTTTATCTTAGTTGTAAATGTTTAATTGTCTACATATTTGGGAAATCTGATGTTGAATTTACTTATTAAAACTTGATTTTCAGTTTAATTTATGAGTTTGAGTTTGAGTTTTAGCTAATGTCGTTTTGTAGGGAGAACCTGTTGCAACACCAAATGTTGGATCCGAATCTGGTTCTACTGCAATCGTAGCTGCTGCATCTGGAGCTGGAGGGGGAGATGCAACAGCATCTCCCCATGGTATGAAACCGAAACCCAAAATTAAGAAAAAAAA
Source organism: Erodium trifolium (assembly GCA_036897425.1). NCBI lineage: Eukaryota > Viridiplantae > Streptophyta > Magnoliopsida > Geraniales > Geraniaceae > Erodium > Erodium trifolium. The sequence continues at coordinate 17,768 of JAYMTN010000133.1, forward strand.
TAGATCTATTGTTTGGGATTATTTTGATACTGTAATTAAAGATAATGAAGAAAAGAATAAGTGTAGGATGTGTGATACACTTATGGGGGGTAATACTACTCTTAATGGTACTACATCTCTTAAGAAGCATATAAAAACCTGTCCAAAAAACCCTAAAAGATTAGAAAAGGGACAAAAGCAACTTAATTATACTGCTGCTGCAAAAGGCGAACCATCTTCACTGCTGTCTTGGCGATTCGAGCAAGAAGCTTCTAAAATTGCTCTCGCCAAGATGATAGTGCTTGATGAGTTGCCTTTTACCCATGTTGAGGGTGAAGGGTTTAAGCACTTTGTTGAAACTGTATGTCCAATGTTTGATATCCCTTGTAGGACTACAATTGCCAAATGCATTTTTAAATTGTTTGAATCTGAAAAATCTTTGTTGCTTGCTTATTTTAAAACTGCTAAACCTAGGGTGTCTTTGACAACTGATACATGGACTTCCAATCAAAATATTAACTATATGGTTTTGACTGCACATTTTGTTGATGAGAATTGGAAGTTAAAGAAAAAAATATTAAATTTTTGTCCAATAGTCGGACATAGTGGGAATGCTATTGGGGCTGGCTTGGAGTCTTGTCTTAATTTTTGGGGTTTACGTAGGATAATGACTGTGACAGTAGATAACGCTAGTCCAAACGATAAGGCAATTAAGTACTTGCAAGAGAGTTTCGATTTCATGCCGAACTCTCTCTTGGGAGGAAAGTTCATGCACATGAGGTGTGTAGCTCACATTTTAAATCTTATAGTGAGGGATGGTACAAAAATGTTAGTTGGTGCTATTGATAGGGTGAGATATGCTGTTAGGTGGATTCGATTATCTCCTGCTAGGTTAGTGAAATTTAAAGCATTAGTTAGTCAATTAGAGATTGATTCTAAGCAAATGCTTAGTCTTGATGTTTGTACTAGGTGGAACTCTACTTACTTGATGCTTTCGGCAGCTTGCAAGTTTGAGAAAGCTTTTTTAAAATTTCGTGATCTCAAGTCTGAAATGGAGAAAGCCACTAATAAGGACACTAATGAACCACTTGGGGTATTGACTGAATCTGATTTTCGTGGGTTTGATTTTGTTATGGGATATTTGAAGCTTTTTTATAACATGACTGTGCGTATTTCTGCTTCTTTACATGTCACATCTAGTTATGTTCTAACAGATATTAGTGTTCTTCACAATCTGATAGATAAAGGTAAACATTCACCACATGCTCATCTCGTTACTATGGCTCTTAGTATGGAGTTAAAGTTTAATAAATATTTTGATGATATTGAGAAGTTGAACATGTTTATTTTCATTGCTTGTATATTAGATCCCCGTCGTAAATTGAGATATGTTCACTTTCTCATTGATAAAATGTATGCTATTGATAAACGTTCTTTGCTTAAATCACATGTTAGGACAGCTTTGGATGAGATGTATGTGGAATATGACAAATTGTTTGCTGTTAGTTTACCCACTGTAGAACCCATAACTGAAGTAGATGATGGTAGTTGTGATGTAGGATCATATGATGCTATGTTTGAGATGATGATAAATAGTGAATCTGGTAATTCTAAATCGGAGTTAGAGATTTATTTATCTGAAGATAATGCACAAAATATCAAAGATTTTGATAATTTAGATTGGTGGAGAAAGAATTCTGAAAGATTTCCGATCATTTCTAAAATGGCCAGAGATGTTTTAGCAATTCCAGTATCCACTGTTGCATCTGAATCGGTTTTTAGTTGTGGCTCAAGGATTTTGACAGATTATAGAAGTAGTCTCAAACCAACTACGGTTGAGTGCTTGATTTGCCTTCAAGATTGGTTCAAGTCTCCAACAACCAGTGCATGGTTGGATGACGAGGAACTTGTGAACTTGTTCGAGCAAGTTCAAGAAGGTATACACTTAGTTAAATGGTTTCATATTTTATTACTTTGTTATGTGTTTTATGTTACTTGTCGTGTTTCTTACTGCACTTTATGAAAATTTCAGGTCTGGAAGGAATTGTTTTTGGTGAAGCAGCATAAGACATGAAGATAAAGCTTATGGTGAAGGAAGATGGAGAAGGATAGCACTTAATAGAAGAAATGTAGTAGTCTGAAACTAAATTTGTACAAGTAAATTTTATTGTCTGAAAGTTTGTAATGTAGTTGTAGGAGGGTGTTTTTTCACCATTAAGCTAGGATCATTGAGAACACTCAATGATCCCAGCATAATGGTTTTTCACCCAAATGATTAAAAGTGTTTACTGTTAGTTATATTCTGTTTTATGTTTTAGTGATAACAGATAAAAAATAGACATTTGGGCTCAATGTTTTGATCCCATTAATTTCCGGATAAATCCGGAACCGGTCCGTTCCGGTCCGTATCCGGATGTCTGAAAATCCAGTAATTTTTTGATAGTCCGGACAGGTTCCGGATACGAGTTTTCAATGTCCGGTCCATTAAAAGCGGACATTCAAATTGGTTCCGGATCGGGTATCCGGTCCGTTACAGTCCTATAGAGCAATACCTCTGTAGCTCTGTTTGAGAAGCTTCCAAGCAAAGGGATCAACAGGCTCCCTTTATCTGAGCCGGTAGCTTCATCACTGGCTCCGGAGAGCTCAGGCGAGTTTGCAGCGGAGGTCATGTGTTCCAGCGATGCAGCTCCTGTGATCTCGGCTGGAGGGTTGCCGGACACGGTGCCGGAGCTTAGTCAGGAGTTTTCAGCTACGCGAGCTCTAGTTTCAGAAGATCAGGACCAGCAGATTTTTCGGGACGCTGCGTATCAAGTTCAGCTGATTTCTCGGGATGTGGCGATTTTCGTTTTGAATTTGAATGATAAATAAAATTTGATTTCTGGTGATTTTGTTTCTGGATCGCGCAATTCTGTTGAAAGCGTTTGGGGTGTGATTTGTGGAATTTCTGCGTGGGGAAGAAGAAGAATCGATGAGGGTATCTGGGCTATTAGTTGGGCCTGGGTCTAGGCCGGATGATGGGCTTGGGGATGGGTTGGCTAGCTTAAAACCAACAGGAGCTGGATCGGGTTCAGGCCCTATAGGGCTACCTTCGGTGCTGGTTTAACCCATTACTGATGTGACTGTTTCGGGAGGTACTATCCCACCAACCGGTCATTCACCCCCCAGTTAGAAATAGTGTCCGATCGAGAATCAACAAGATAGTCCGTGGAAGGAGGGTTTCCTTCAACCTCCATAGCTTAATCCTTTGTACAAGGGTCGTCATTCGAAGCAAGCTCCGTCTAGAGTTTCGAATCGTCAGAGTCGGCCTCCAAAATTTTTAGGGGACTACTATACTGCTGAAATTAAATCAGACAGCTCCTTGAGTTGGTATCCTGTGGACGTTGGGAAACAGATTTTAGAAGCTCAAACTGCTCGGCTAGCTCATTCAGCTAAAGCATTTGATGATCCGACTTTGAATTCGGAAGACGAAGAGTAGGTCATTGTATTGGGTCTCGATCAAGGATATGAACACATACTCGCAGCGGAAATAACTCGAGACCATGGCATAGAAACACTACCAAAGTTAGATACACAAGAGCATAAATCAATACAAAAGTTCT